>CAIGRB010015042.1:45710-69126 GCA_903798255.1 Fraxinus quadrangulata
TAAAAAAAAAAAAAAAAATCATTAATTCTCGATTTAGATTCTCTTTGAAATCGAACTATTTTGAATCATGTCCACTCATAATTAGTACTTAAAACATGATATATAATTTCCAAATAGTTTGGTACTTAGGCCATCTCCAATCCAATACCAATTTGACGTAAGAAGACATTTTGATGTGAAATTTGGCCTCCAATCCAAATTCAAATCTTGACACTAAATTGACGTATATTGCAAATTTTATATATTATTATTACTTAATGATTTAATTTATTTATATTTGCTTATTATTTTTATTAACATTTACAATAAATTGTAATCAAGTAATAAACAATACATTTTTATTTATTTATTAATAAATAATAAAAAAAAAACGAATACCATCAAGAATGGAGGTTTTAGAGGAAGGGTTTCGGAATGCCGTGTTGAGAACGTAAAATTTAAATAAAACAAGGGGAAAAAAGGAAACAAGATACTCCCACGTATTCACTTTAATTTGATGAGTGACAGCAGCGTGTGGGTGATGCCCCTTTGAGTGGCATGGCGATTATATAAATCAAGTTGTGTACCCTCTTAGCCCATCATGGTGCCAACTAGTGAAATATTGGCCGTAAAGTACCTTTTTGAAAGATCAAATCATTCTATTTTAATTTTTTCTTTTTAAAAAAAGAACCATTATCAATCTAATTTTATTTGAACATTTTTGGCCGAAAATGTCGAAATGAACACAATCGATTAACTTTAAACATTATCTTTCAATCCCAAAATACAAGACAAGTCGAATTTGGATTTTCACTAAATTTCAACAATAGTTAAAAATCTTTAATTGCCTAATAACTCCGTGTGTCAATAGAAAATTTGTCTGTAGTTAGAGAACTTTTTTGTACTCCAATGGTTATTATAACTTGGGATTACAAAATGATTTGAAATTGTTTCATGTTAAAGTTTTCTCCTTTTTACTTTTCAAATCATTTCAAAATTCAAAAGAGAAGCGTGGGATCTGAATTTGAAATAGAAATATTCATAATTATTTATCACGAATCAAGGATATGAAAAGGATTCTTACATTTGAGAAAAAAGAAAATGATACGGCCGTAAAGATTGATCACTTTTATCTTACTTTTACCTTTTCTTAGTAGATTTTTTGTCACTTCCATCATAAAAGGGAAATTGTTAATGCCATTTTATTTAATTTTATTTTAGTACATAAAGTAGAAGAAAGAATTGATATATTCAACTTTTCAAGCAGCCATTTGTATTCAACTTGATTAACGAGTCTCGTCGTGTGCTAATTCTATCTTTATAATCCTACCTATGCGATTTACTAGAGAAGTTACTCTTTGTCAAAGTAGGCTCCTATCCATCAATTGTAATGACGGTCCAGTCAAGCTTGAGCAATATTCTTAACTGGGGCTATCAGAGGTCCCTATTCAAGTTCTACAAGGTCCACAATGATCTCCTTTTCAATTGAGCTCGATTTAGTAATCTTTCCTTATCAATAAGAAAAATCATATTATAAACATTTGAATTGTATAATCTCTCCTTATCAATAAGAAAACCCATATTATAAACATTTGAATTGTATAATATCGTTTCATTCAATCAAAACAAACTAAAAAAAATGGTATAAGAATCCTAATATTCGCATAGGATGGAAAATTGACAACTCTCGAACATGCACTGAACCGAATCCACGTCAATCAATTTGATGCCAAACATTGAAGAAAAAACATTTCTTAATTATTTTTTCACCGAATCTATTTTAGTTTGATAACTCGTTCACTTCTTCCTTTACTTGAATTGTCATCTTTGTTGCTTTCGGTTTCTGAATTCGTATCCCTTATAGAATAACATCTAAATGTTGAGAATACTTGATACTACAAAAAGTATTTTTGAAAATCAGGAACTTTAGACTCATGGCCAACCATTCCGCTCTTTGAAACATGGGACAATCCAATTTTCTCTTCTCCATTTTACTATATCTCGAAGACGATGTGGAAGTAATAGTAATATAGTTGACTTTTTAAGTTTTAAGCAAAAAAATGCTCAATATCAAAAGGGTACGATAAATAAGTAGTAATAAATTTCGGAGTGTACGAGTTGTGTCCCCAAATATTGTTAGGTGGATTATTATAATTCTCCGAACACAATCAATTATAACCATTATAAGATATAATTTCCGCTAAACCAACCTGTTTTCCTAGAGCAAAGTACCTAAGTAAGTACAAATTCCTTACAAACCAAGCCTTGGCTACGTTCTTTAATCCCAGACTAAAACCTGACTTCTCTTCATCGGTGGATTGTATCTAATGGAAAACAAAAGCAATCAATTACTGTCGCTCCAGATATAGTTAATAATTACTAAGTTGAGATGAACAGTGCAAGCATGGATCGCTATATAAACAGGAAAAAGGAAACAATAAGGGAGGTTAATTGTACTGCAAGGAAGCGAGATTCCGTATGTGAACTGCAATGTGAATCAAATTCACTCACAGTAAACTCGAAGCTACCGGCGGCCGCATTGTTGGACATTTTTGTTGATCATTCTTATTCATAAATTGATGTGTTTTATGTACTAAGATAAGAACAAGTTGTGGAATAGAAAGTACGAGGAAAAGTAATACCTCACAAAGACTGATGGGTGTTTTTTTATTCTCTCTCTGTTGATTCACATTCCAATCAATTTTTTCTCAAATCGCAATGCGATAACAAACAGAAAAATGCACAGTATTAAACAAAAGTAGAACAATATTTTTATATGTAGCTTCCCTGTATGATATGATCACGGTGAGACTTCTGTGTATGTATATATGAAACGGATAGATCCAAAAGGCAGAATATTATTTACACATAATTCAAGTAGTGCTACAGTGTGATTTAACTTTGAAAAAGCCATGGTTAAGATCCTAAAGATCACACCAATTCACCTCTTTCAATGGTTTAATCATAACTCTCATCACTACCCCAGCATACTTTCTGTATTATAATCATTTCTAGTCTGAAGAACAAATCCACGATTCCACCATACCTTCACCTCTTGGTGCAATATTATCCTGCCCCTTCTCGCTGTGAAAATTTGATGATGAAGAATCCGAATATATGATCTTTCCGCTCCTAGCATTACGTGATAAACTGTAGTTACCATTAACAGGCGTCATCTGAGGTAGATCACCGTTGTTTGAAGGACTCTTGCTCCAGTTTGTTGCATCGTTATCATCCCTCAATGCCATTTGATCCGAAGAAATGAGATTTGGAAGCCCAGAAATGGTCGTGTTAACATGGCCGTGACCCGAACTGAATTCACTCAAGTCCCCAATTTTGATATGGGAATGGTCATCCGATGGAATTTCCAATGAAACTCGAGGTTTTGATGAGCCTAGCATGGCTGAATTGGTATGTTGGAAAATGTTGGAAAGATTTGAACTTTCAGTAGCCAGTTGGTAGTTAATGGACGGAGTTGACGTACCAGCACTAGTAGATGAAGAACCAGAAGTGATAATATTATTATTAGAAATAGAACTAAACAAGGAAGATGTTGATGCAGAAGAAAGAAATGGATTTTGTAACTGAACTTTTTGAGCAAAAGGTCGCAGCAGATAGGGCGGTTGTATAGTGTCCAAGGGGCTAGATCTCATGCTAGATGGTGTACCAAAAAGATCAAGCCGTCCTCGTGGAAAAGGTGAAGAAGTGAATGGTGGCGCTGGGATACCTGTAAATTCCTGCACCATGGCTCTGAAATTGGTGGTGTCTGTGGTTAGCACAGTAGTCGGTGCACGCCTGGACGCTCTTGATCTTTTCTTCGGGTTACGCACCGCCGTTTGATTCTGACTCTGAATCTGATTTTGATTATCAGATATTGTGTTATCGGTAGGAACTGGTGCACCACTTGGAGGGTTGTTTACACCGCTAGAGAATGGAACTGTAGGGGAGTGATTGGTGAAAGAGGCCATAAAATCAGGCGACGCGAGTATGGGGTTGATGATATCAGTGGAATTACGCTCAGATCCTAGGGTAGTACTTTTGGGCCACACCATGTTTGGATTGAGAAGGGAGCTCGGGTTTTGAAATCGTAGATAGTATGAAAGTGGGTCAAACACCGGTGGATTTGTTGGGTGTGGTTGTGATGGAGCCTGCAGTGGCGGTGGTTGGGATTGTAGTGGGTTAGAAATGGGGCCAACATGAATAGTTGGATGATTCATCAAAGCTGAAATCGAATCGGCGCGTGATTCGTACTCTTCATCCCCACCACTTGATGACTGCAAACTCCCACTATTGCCAGAATCCATTTCTTCTCTCTCTACTCTTTTACGGCAAGGAAGCAAATTCCACAGAGAGAACACCAATAAGAAAAAGGAATAATCCAAGAGGGAGACAGATATATGAAGATAGATTTTGCACTACTGCAGTGAGTTTTGCTTTGCTTATTGCTACAGAACCATTAAATAGAAGCTACTTCAAAAGACATCAAGAGAGAGATTTTCCAGAAAGTAGCCATGATTTAAAGCACTGATCTGCAAAAAACACAATCCTTTATGGGCATCTTTTTTCCTCCTCCTCTTTGATCAAAAGGATTTTTCTATAAAAAAACCAAAACATCTAATGAAATTGATGGTGACTGAACTGGGATCTATCTGTTTTTGCAGGTAAACTTCTTGTTTTTTGCCTTATATTGGTTGTGGTTGGATTAGGGTTTTGATCAAGATTCAAGAAAGATATAAAGAAAAGGAAAGGTTTCTCTTTAGCCATTCAACTCTTAAGAGAGAAAAACATAGGCGGCTTCATCTCATGTTTTCCAGTAAAAAGATCACAGAGTGGGGTCTCCATGAGAGAGCAAAAAAGACTGTTGAAAAGAGAAAATGAAAGAGAAAGGATGGGTATTAATGTATACAGATTTTTTTTTCTTTTTTCCTGGTTTAGGTTTGTCTAGAGAGTGTGAAAGGTTTGAAAAAAAAGCAATGTAGAGGAATAAGAAAATAATAAAATCTTTAAATAAATAGTATCAAAAACTACAAATTACTTTTTTCAAGGGGATAAAGAGGTGGACTAGAAGCCAAATTAGAGGAGATGGTTGGTTGTTGAATGTTATACTTAATTATATAAATATTAATTAAAGAAACAGAGAGGTAGCCACCAGTATTACCAGCTAACATCACCTTTCAACACCAATCCAATATTTTAATTATGTATAAAATTCTTATAAATTTAAAATAAGTCCAAAAAGAAATATCATGTAAATAAAGTCAAATTACATAGTTACATGTATATTTAGGGTGTGTTTGAGCCACATTATTTTGAAAAAATATATTTTGGAATAGTAGATTGATGAAAATGTGTGATTGAAAAATAAAGAAAAGTTATTGATGTGATGAAAAATATTATTTTATTGAAAAATGTGTAATTGAAAATGAGTAGAAGAATGAGAATGAAAAAAATAATGTAGTTCAGACATTGGCTTAAAGTATTAATTGATTATTTCCTTGTAACTTAATAATATAGATTGCAACATTATATTATTTCTTCTTTTTCGACGTATGTGAGATATTTAAAGTTTTTTATATTTTTGTTTTTGACTAGTCCAATTTTTTTTTTTTTCTATATATTTTTGTCTCCTTTATTATAAACACATTTAGGATGTGTTTGATGAATATTATCGATGAAAGAATGTATTTTAAACAATAATATGATAGGAAATATGTGATTAAAAAGTAAGGAAAAATTATTGATGTGATGAAAAATACTATTTTATTAAAGAATGTGGTTGAAAATAAGTTATAAAATAATGTATTTTGAAAGAATGTATGTCAAACATGATTGATAAAAGGAAATAAAAATGAATTAAAATTTATTGAGACCAAATATGACTTTTGGGTGTTTGAGCCATAATGTTTTGGAATTATAAATTGATGGAGAATGTGTGACTAAAAAAAAAAGAAGAGTTATTGATGTGGTACAAAATATTATTTTATTAAAAAATATATTATTAAAAATAAATTTTGAAAGAATATGTGTCAAACAAATGTTCAAATTGGCGGGTGAAGCACTTGTACAATTTTCTTTTCTGTTAAAAAAATAGAAAATTTCAATGTTCTTCCCCACCTTGTTTATGCTGCTGCTATTATACCTGGAATAATTTTCTGAAAAAGAAAAAGGAAAATATATTTTTGGCATAGCTTTGACCAAGTCAATAAAACTGAAAACTTCAGAAATACTCAAATAGGAATATTTAGGGTTGCTATGAACACCTTCAAAGAATCTTCTGCAGTGCACTGAAGTTTAGGAGGAAAATCATTACATTATCTCTTCTACAAATTTTTTTGTCCACATATTTCCAGATTCTTTTCTTCTATTTATATATTTATTCTTAATTAATCCTCATATTTTCTCTTAATTTTCAAATTAATGAAGAAAAAGATAGAAAGATTTAACAAGCTTTGCTATGATAGATGGATCAGTTGAACAACACACTAAAGTTCGCTCTAACCATACAAACTAATTCATTTTTTGCTTTTCTTAAGCAAACCATTTTACATTCATCTTTTATTACAAATTGCATGGATCTTACGTCGAACTATTATATAAATTTTCTTTATTAGAAGTTGAATAAGATAAATACATGTAGGTATAAATATGTGTATACTGTATATAATAACATATGAAGTGTATGGTTAATCCAATAACGAAAGTTTCGTAAGGCGATCGGAGCTGTACCTCTACAAGTTCACCTACTAACTAGACAGCACCAAGAAAACCCTAAAATTACGGCACAAATTTTCAGGTCTACCAAGTCTACACGTAAAGCAGGTAGCAAGTGGCTTAAGTTTTTTGTCTCAATTCTTTACTATTCTAAATATGCGCGGCATATAATATACACACACATATAGATCATAACGTGTATCTAATAAGGACACGTTGCATTGAAAGCAGCGGGAAAAGTTTACCCAAGGATAGCTTAGCATATGTACGTTGCTTGCTCCTTTTGAACTACTCCAAAGATGCAAGTATTATTTCAGCCAACATGGAAGAGAGATATGCATCCATGTGGAACTCTGTACTACGATCTTGATTGATTGGACTTCCATCATTTTCATTAATGCTGTAACTCACTCAAGGAAGCAATACACATACATAAACATTATGAATTATGATCTTGGCCATTGGATCAAATGATTGGATTCTCTCTTGACGAGATTAGGAAGTCATAGTCTTGTCATAAAAATTGTGACTGTTTTATCAATCTAAATTTTTAAATCTCTAATTTTTTTATTGGTTTGTGCATACAAGTTCCTTCAATTATTGTTAAACTTCATCGACTTTCAAATTTGGCAAAATTCGAATGTTAACATATGGCCCCTGTTCCATTAATTTATAATAAAATTTTGTCTCTTCTTTTTAACCCCTCAATTTTTAACAAAATAATATTATACATAAATCAAAATATTTTCCTTCTTTTCAACCACACATTCTAAAAAGGTATTATTCCAAAAATTATAACATCAAATTTATCGAGACCAAATGAGAGAATGGTACGTGACCTGTACACTTCGACATGTGTTAAAAGGTGCAAATTATTGCTCCAAAGATAAGTACAACTATTATATTCAATATAAATCTCAACTCAAAAAGACAAAAAACAATTTGGTTGAAGGAGACAAACAAAGAAAGTATAATATATGAGTCGAATTTTAAATTTGAGAGTGAAATTATTAAATCTCAATTAGTCCCTATTTGATGGTTATTATTTGGCAAATAAAAGAAAGTTGAATAGTGAATTTTTGAAGAATGTGTGATTAAAAGGTAGGAAAAATTATGATTGCCAAATAGGGAGTTACTTTCAAATAGCATAAAGTTCGATTATTTGTAGGCAAAAGAGATGGAACGAAACCTTTCGAATGCTTGACCCCCGACTTTGCCACAACAGCTCTCATGTCAAACTCAATATTATCACATAGTAGCTATCATAGGCATGTGATCTACCACACCTTGTCATAGGCGAATCAACAGTGGTTTGACTACGCCTTTGTTGAGATGTCATATCAATCATACATCACATTGCTCGATACATTAGATTGCGACTTGCTCAAGGCATCAAAGATTTGACCTCAATTGCTTAAGATTCAAGAGCCCCATTTGGTGTGGCCAAAGGTTGGGTTCCTTCGAATCGCTTCAAAGTGGCAAAGTGATAAATTTACAAGGATCTGCGTCATCTCGAATAAAAGTATGTTGATGTTGAAAATTATGAACCCTAATTCTATTCCACCAAGAGCAATCAATTTGAATAAAGAAAAATAAACAATCAAGAATAAACAAAATTTATAGATGTTCGTCTCAATGTGAAAACACGTCTTCTTCCGTTGCCACAATAATTTACTATGATAAAAGAAAAGTTTACAAGAGAAAATTGCACATCTATCTTCTCTAACACCTCTCTCTATTTGATGGATGATAAAAAATCTAAGAAGATCTCCATATTTATAAGATAAAATAGGGCAAAACGTGATCTTATAAGGATTCCAATTCTTTAATAGAATTTTACAAGAAATATGTTCTTTAACTTGACAATAATTAGGACTCCAGTTCAAACATAAATTCCAAAATATTCCTTAATGAATTAAGCTCCACAACTTAACAATCTCCTACTTAAAGACTAATTCACCATCAATGACTCTCTTGTAGCAGCAACAACTCCTCATTTCTCAAAAGAGAAGTCCAACTGAAGTTGAACACAACTTTAATTTCTCGATCGAAATAGTTTTTGTCAACATGTCAGCTCCAATTTTAAGATTCCATCGTTTTCTAATTTTAGCTGGTAAACCAATTTAGTATGCAAAGCCTTCTTCCATTTTGGTAACTCTGTGAATTTTCATGTTTGATTGGACAATACTGAGTCTATCTCATCCTTCATAGCTAACTCCAACTTGATTGATTCATCAACTTGTATAGCTTCATTATAACTTTTTGGTTAATCTATATCATTCAATAACATATAATGCGATGCTAAAGAATATCTTTGTGGAGGTCCAACAGTTCTACAGGACCTTCTAGGTTGGAACTCAAGTTTTGTAGCATTTGACTCCCTTTCGATTTTAGAGAAATTAACCCTTCTTTGCTTGCCTAAAATACAGCATTCACACAAACTGTATTCAACATATTTCAACCTAGATATATTCCCTTTAGACTGAAGTATTTTCATTCCCTTCTCAATCATGTCTCTACAATTGGAAGTGATGTAAAGAGTTCCAGATTTATTTATTCGAGCAACAACCATGGCCCCTTAGTAACTTTCTAAGCACCAACACCAAAAGTCACATTATGACCTTCATCATCAAGTTGTCCAACTGAAATTAGATTAAGCATCAGTTTATGTACATGTTCCACCTTACGAATTTTTCTTACAGACCCGTTTAACATCCTTAAACTAACGTCACCAATACCAACAACATTCATAGGGTTCTCTATCAGCAAGATATACCTTTTCACAATTTCCAGCAACATAGTCTTTCATAATCTCATGATGTGTAGTGGTATGAAAAGAAGCTCCTAAATCCATCACCTAAAAATCAATAGGATGTCCATCGACAAGAGTAAAGCATCTTGTACCTCTTCAGTAATCGCATTAGCAGTGTTATTATTCATTTCTTCATTTTTTTGGTGATCTGTAATTCTTCTTCACGTGGCTACTCTTACCATAGTTCCAACATTCCACATACTTTTCAAACCGAAACTTACTTCTACCAATCCTTCACTTCCCACCGTTACCATTAAGGGAATTTTCCTCGAATTTAGAGCTCGACATTGAGACTTCTCAAGAATCTCTCATGCATATTTCTTCAGCAAGAATAATATCATGAACATTAATGAATTTCAATTTCGTATTACCTATAGAGTTACTAACCGCAATTTCCATAGCCTCCCAACTATTCGATAATGATACCAATAGAATTAGTGTACATACCTCATCTTCAAATTTAATATCGACTAAGACCAATTGATTGATAATTTTATTTAGTTTATTGAGATGTTCTACCGTTGGAAAACCTTTAGCAATCTTTAAATTAAATAACTCTTATATCAGATGTACCTTGGTATGCACAGATGGATTTTCATACATATCGAGCAATACCTTCATAAAATCCGTCATGGTTTTCTCTGTCACCACATTGTAACCAACATTCTTTGACAGTGTCAATCGAATAACACCCAATACCTGACGATCAAGAAGTTTCCAAGCAACGTCCAAAATTCTTTCCGACTTTCCATTCAAAAGATGATGGTGCAATTTTTTTTACTGTAAAGATAATCCTCGATCTACGTCCTCCATAATGAAAAATCGATACTATCAAACTATAGATCCCCAGCGACATTCCTTCTTCTCTCGTCATTGTTCTCAATCAAAACCAAAAGCTCTGATACCAATTGTTAAGATGAACCCTAATTCTATTCCACCGAGAGAAATTAATTTAAAGAAAGAAAAATAGACAATCAAGAATACGCAATATTTATAGAGGTTTGTCTCAATGTGAGACTACGTCCACTTTTATCGTTGCAGTAATTCACTATGATAAAAGAAAAGTTCATTAGAGAAAATTGTACACCTATCTTTTCTGAACTCTATTTATCTCTTTATATCTCTAATTGATGGATGATAAAAAAACCTAAGGAGAGCTCCCTATTTATAAGATAAAATAGAGCAAAACCTAATCATATAAGGATTCCAATTCTTTAATAGAATGTTACAAGAATTAGGCTCCTTAACTTGACAATAATTAGGACTTCAATTCAAACATAAATTCATAAATAATCCTTAATGAATTAGACTCCACAACTTATCAAACGAGGCTTTGGAATATGCTCCTAATGTCTCAAAAATATAGAGCTAATGAGATAATGGAATATGACCTTCACGTCTCGATCAGGAAGCTAGATTAGGCGACATACTCAAATTTATTCTCCTCTGAAGAGAAAGTGCTTGCATGACATTTTGCTTAGCATGTAGCTATGTTGCCTGCGACATAAGCAAATGTATAACTTTAGTCACCAAGTTCAAGTTTTTCATTACTAATGTGAGGTATTGGACATTGATTGTATGTATGCATTGGCTTTCTTGCAAACTTGGAGGAGAAAGTCTTTAAAAATGAATAAATGCAGGCGAAAAGGCTTCCATTAGTCATAGACGTGAGATGATTGAAATTGACGTAACACAATACTCCCTCAAGTCCAAGGATAAATATTTATATAATGCATTGCACTTTGATTCATAATTGAAATAGCTAAAGAAAAGTTCCACTATCAAGGTGAAGTAGGCAACACAAGACATGAGTGAAGGGATGCGAGCAAATCATCACGACATTACATGTTCTCAAGATAGAATTATGATTGCAAGTCATTACTATGAAGAGATGTGATAAATACATTTTTACACACTTATCTTACTATCAATACATAGAAAATTATTGATTAATATGTTAGAATATAGTTTAATTCTATGTAATTTATGTTTTGCATGACAAGTGATGAATGTAGCGGAAATAAGGAGAAATAAGTGAGAAATGACGAAAATGGAAGAAAGTGAAATTTCAGAGACTAAAGTGCAAATAATATAAACCTTGTGATAAAGAATCGAGAGTGTTAGAGGTCAATTGGATGAAAAAAGCAGTCAAAGGGATGAAATATAGCCAAGACATTTCACATATCAACTTTCAAACTGAAAAGTTTTGTACCGATTCTCAGCCTCATATTGAGACCAATTTTTGACATGGAAAACAATCAAATTCAAAGACGATATATGAAGAAAAGTTGTAGCTCTTGGCATTAGCTTTCCAACGCATCTTGAATCACCTCAATGAAATATCTATAGAAGAAGATATGGTCAAAATATTGAAAACTATCCGGCGAGTAAACACTATAACCATGTGGTCGCATGGTTATAAATCCATTCGGCCGCATGGTTATTTACCGAGAATTCAAGGGTAGCAATTCTTTGATTCATGCGATCGCATGAATTTATACCTTGCGGTCGCATGAGTCATTTCTATATGCGAACTTTTACTTTCCGAAATTGATTCCAACACTTATGGTGACTAATTTTTCACACGTCTCTCAACCCTAAAGGACCCCAGAATGTACCAGAACGTGTCATTCTTCATTATACATCATTTTTCCATTAATTTTTGCTCAAGAAACTCATGAAAAACTAACAATTTTTGTGAAGTAAGAGAGGAACTTAATTGGACATGGTGATTTCATGTAATTGGTCTTTTTTTGTTGAATAAACTTAGAATTTAGACTTTTCTTTTCATTAATTTACATTGAAATTGGTTTAATAATTATTAAATTTTTCATTGATTCAGTCATATTTTTTCTATTATTTAATCAAGCTATTTATTGAGTTTCAATTTCAATTACTTGTTGTTGAGATTGGTTTAACAATTATTAAATCTTTTATAGATCCAGTCATGCTTCTTCTATAATTAGATTGAACTAATTTTTGAATTTTAATCTAAATTTCACTTTATTAGCGGATTGATTATTGCCTTATACTTGATGTATATGGTCGATCTTTGATCTTGCTTCAATAAAATTGTGCGAATATGTCATAAGTCTAGATTCTAAGATTACGGGTGTGTTTGAGTCATATTATTTTAGAAAAATGTATTTTGGGATAGTAAATTGATAGAGAATATGTAGTTGAAAAAGAAGAAAAAAATTATTGATGTGATGAAAAATATTATTTTATTGAAAAATGTGTACTTGAAAATGAGTAGAAGAATGAGAATGAAAAAAATAATGTGGCTCAAATGTGGGCTACATTTGTAAATTAAATTGATTTTCACAATATATCTTNAATTATATTTGTAAATTAAATTGATTTTCATGATATATCTACCGTTTAGAGTGTCGTGATGATATCTTTTAATTGTGTTATAAAAACGAAATAATTGATGTGAATGATCCAATCTAATGGAGGGATTTCCGACACTTCACTACCCGAAATTATTGATTTTAATTTCATATTTCAACATTGAATTTTACTACACATTGAAAACGACAATTCATCCCTTTTTGGAACCCGTAAGCATTTTCTATCTCCCTGCAGATATGACACCACAAAACTGCACTACAAATACCGTGTTATTTTTTGGACGTAACTAAGATGCGTAAGGCGCCTAGACACCGAGGCGACACATCTCCACGTGCATGTGGAGGTACAATTATATTTGGGATTTCCTTTCAATTTGGATGTGTACCTTGTCATATTTAATTGTTGAGATTGGTCAAGGCTTTAACGGCCAAGATCAAGTCATCTTTGCTATGACTGGAGGCTCCTTGTGTATATATAAGTTGGGGTTTCATTTGAACCCTTTTTACCTTTGCTTTATTCGCATTTTCTCTACTTTCTAAGAACTCTGGAAAATAAGAGAATCTCCGACAAAATTCCATTCGACCTCTGGGAAGTAAACTAAGATTTTTTTATATACGTAATCTTCTTTCACTCTTTATAATTATGAATATTCTACATTTACCTTTGTTTCAATTTCATAAAACCCACAATTATAGAAAATGGCATTGAGTTCTTGCATTAGTGAATAGGCCTCTAATAAAAATCTATAAAGTTTAGAATTAATTAGGAATAGGTTAGGTTTCGAGCACTTTCGCTTCGTTCAACCTTACTACAGGCTTTAACTGCTTCAACAAGCTTGCCCTCTTTTTCAAGGGTCTCGTCTTATCTTCATTCAACCTCACTACAGGCTTCAACGGCTCACTCTCTTTAGCAAGGGCATCGGATTTGTTTCATTTAGCCTTACTACAGGTTTCAATTACTTCAATAGACTCACCCATTTTAGAAAGGGTCACGCCTTCGCTTCATTCAACCTTACTATAGACTTCAAATATTTCAATAGATTCACCCTTTTTTGCAAGGGCTTCACCTTCGCTTTATTCAGATTTACTACAAGCTTCAACTGGTTCAATAGGCTCGTCCTCTTTAGCAAAGGATTTGCCTTCGCAACATTCAATCTTGCTATAGGCTTCAACATGTTCGCACTTTTTAGCAAGGGCCTTACCTTCGCTTCAATCAGCTTTATTACAGGCTTCAATGGGCTCGCCCTCTCTAGCAAGGGCGTCGCCTGCGCTTCATTCAGCCTTACTACAACTGCTCCAATAGGCTCACCCTCTTTAGCCAAGACCACACCTTCGCTTCATTCAACCTTACTACATGCTTCAACTGCTTCAATAAGCTCACCATCTTTTGCAAAGGTTTCGCCTTCACTTCATTCAGCCTCACTATAGGCTTCAATTGCTTCAATAGGCTCGCCCTCTTTAGCAAAGGTCTCATCTTCGCTTAATTCATCCTTTCTATAGGTTTCAACTGCTTCAATAGGCCCGACCTTTTTAACAAGGGCCTCACCTTCGCTTCATTCAACCATACTACAAGCTTCAACTACTTCAGTAGGCAGCTCACAAGTCACACAACATTATACTTTCAACTTAAAAGTCCACGCATAATAATAATAATAATAATAATAATAATAATACATGGACTTCATAGAATATATTGTTACACATCGCGTTTTTTCTTCGCAAAAAGAACATGAAACTAACTTAAAAGTACACGCATTATAAGAATAACCACACATGAATTTCAGGGACTATTGTTACACATTGCTTCATAAGACCCCAAATATTCTACGTGGCAAGCAAGCATGGGCCCCACACCATGCCAAAGATTACGTGGTTGTTCTAACAAAATCCCTTTTTAGTGGTTGAACTAATATGCTTACCGACCTCCTTTAAATTAAACTAATCCCATGTGGAAGAACCGTACTATGGGAGGTCACAATAGGAGCTCGGTACAAGGTCTACCAAGCAAATTTTCGGCATATGATTGATGTGACAATTCATAGCGATCGTCGACCGTCGCCATGTTCAGTTCATTAGGTCAAGTATAAACCTGCAGGCTAGGCATTATGAATGGTTAATTGGTATTAGCATTTAATGCTAATGATTGATTGATGTCTCTGACAAGTGGCATCAATCGTGCCTCTTGTTAAAGAGGAAGAATAACAAGGGAAACATAGTACTAGGTTAGCCAAGGAAGCCATTTTTCCTTTTTTTTTTTTTTTTTCCCTCAATCTTTCTTTTGATATTTATATAGAAGGGATACTGAAAATGTTAATGAATCACAATCTTCACCTTATTACTCGAAGATATACACAATCAGAGGTAGTAAAAAAAAATATGGAACCAAGTTTGAAAACAAATAATTCTAAAAGGAAAGAGAATTTAAAATTTTATGTTTCATCTTTTAAGCATCATATAAAGTTAAAATTGTTTGTAATGATTGATCAAGACTAATTTTGCGTCTTTGAATTAAAAATTATGAGGATCCATTCCATTTCCTGAATAGCTCCAATAAGATAAATTCGATCTTGGTTATTTGACAAGATAAAGCTCTACATAAGAAATTGGATTGCATAAGATTAATTGGTGTAAAGGAAAGTTCAGCACCAAAATTTTATAAGAACGCGTCCATTGACAGCACCATAATTTTTGTTATTGCTAGAATTAGGGTTCTAAAGATGTAATTTGAATTGGCATATTTTATGATTGGGGTGGAATAATAAATTATTTTATGTGATAAATATATTAAAACTTCATTTATGTAATTTTACTTAAGACTATTTAAGTAAATAAAAGAAGTTTAAAATTGCGATGTAACTAACAAAACTCGCAGTGGTATTATAGTTACATATTTTAATATATCATAGATCATTTCCAACTCGATCCTTCTTAAATGAATTGCTTCCTTGTGAGATTTGATGGGCACAATTCGTAATTCTTCCATTTACTTAGCCCTTGTTTGGTAGGGATTAAAATATAAGTCTTAATTTAAATCAAAATCAATAATTAAGTCCATGTTTGATTCACGGTTAAACTCTCATTATCATTCTTTTACTCATTTTCAACCACACATTCTTCAATAAAATAATATTTTCCATCATATCAATAATTTTTTTTTAAACTACATATTCTCCATCAATTTATTATTTCAAAATGCATTCTTCCAAAATAATGTGTTTCAAACACACCATAATTTTAATCATATATTTTATAGGATCCACAACTTTTTAATTATATATTTTATCAACTTTTATCAAAATCTACTAAAAATCTAATTTCAACAATTATTAAACATGGGCTTAATTTCTTATTTTACATATTTGACATGCACAATATGAAATTTCAATCATGCTACATTTACACTCTTTCTTATACTTTTCTTTACATTCTTTCACGTGATAATATTTACACTCTTGATTTTGAATTCATCCATCACATTATTGCGCGGATTTCCTCCACATAGAGGGAATGTCTACCATAGTGTCATGCAAGATGTACATATTGCATTATTCATGAAATTTAGTCAAGTTAGACATAAAAAATCAATCATGCTTGGTAATGTACACCAAGTTTTACACTCCACCACGTGTCAAGTTATCATTTGACGATTTTTTTTTTTAAAAGAATTTTTTCACCAATCAATTCTTGCCAACAAGATGATGTTAGCATGATGTAAATATATGATGTACAATTGCCTTTATCCTAAAACAATTACAAACCTAAAAAGCGTTGAGAATCTTGGAGATTTGAACGAACCGATTTTACTAGGTTTCATTTTCATAAATGTAGAAAAAAAAAGTATTTATTTATCCTTTTCATGTCAATGACGGAGCTGATTATTAAATCATTGTTCTATCGAGTGTCAAACTTAAAGTTTTAAAATTTTGCACATGTTTGACAAAATTTGTAAGTGTTTATAAGTTGATCAATTTTTCATCTCATTTCGTAAGATATACCATTTGTACCCACTTAATATACTTATTTCATAAAATTCAAAATGAAAATATTGTCTCGTCAACATATAATTTGCAGATATATTCTTCAAAAACTTTGGTCGAAAAGCAAATTATTTAGCGTATATATGCGTTACACATATACTTATTCAAAAATAAAACAATCATGGTAAAATCTTCCGATGTTTCCCTATTGGAGGAGAATATGGAGGGCAAATTGCCAGACACAAATCTTTATTAAAATAGCATTCTTCATAATAAGGGCCAAGTCTAAGACAACAGTAGCATTTTCCAGCGTTACACTTATCCATCTTGCAAAAATCAAGATATATTTTTTCCTCCTTTAACTCACTTTGACTTGCATTCGAAGGTGTTATTATCTCTGTGTCTCCCTGCTCAATTGCGTTCTTGTTTATGTGACCTATTTAAATCAAAATTAAGAAATTAGGACAAAATATACAGACAAGAAATTAATAATGAACATTTGAACCATTATTGTTACATATTTGATAGGTCAAACTCCATAGCAATAAACAAAATTTTAAGCAGAAAAGATATTAAAATTTTATTCTTTATTAAGATTTAGAGTGAGTATTATATCGATACATTAGAATTTTTACGATCTTCATGCTATCATTTTTGCATCTTCCTCTTAAATCACATTGTTGTTCTTGTTACCTATTTAAATTACAAGTTAATACAAGCAAGATATTAATAAATTACATTCCATCATAAATACATGTTTGATAGGTCGGAATTTAATAACAATAAACAGAAATGGTAAAAAAAAAACTAAAATCTTGTTTTTTACGGTGACATATACCACTGTTGACTAAACAAGTGCTTAACGTTTTGATCTTCTTTACAATATTACAGAGAGAGAGAGAGAGAGAGAGAGAGAGATTTTTTTGTTCTGTTTTTTTGTGTAATCTCCAATACCAAGTGAAAGTAATATGATTTGATCAATATATCGATTTGATCAGTATCGATATTGGATTAGTATATTCTTACCTTTCAATTTTCAAGGCTTTGGCTAAATGGGAATGCAAGAAAGTCAGTTTGGAAGGCAAATAACTCTTTCCCATGAGTAAAAAAAGAGTAATTAGAATAAATGTGCTAGAAAGTTTGTCTAGATTTCGCTTGGGCTTCACCTAAATTTTATCTTGTCATCTTATCATACTTTGTGTATTTTAGAATACTAATTAGAATAGAAAAATAAAATAAAATAAAGGTCCAGAATGAACTTACATCGATGAGGCGTGAAAAGGACAAAAAGGATTGTAGAGAAGAGAATTATACGAGCAAAGTTATACGAAGCCATGGATTTATTGGAGAAGAAACTGAAATGTATATCAAGCAAATGGGCTTCTTGAATTTATATACACAAAAAGTTGGCTATTCAATGCAAGCCTTCAATATATGCTGATAATCTCGTTCAGTCAACATAAAATTTATACCCACGATTTGCAAAATCTGTTAAGAGATAAAATTTCACATCGAATAATGATAAAAACATATATCAATTTATAAGAGTTGTGCTACTCCTTTTAAAAAGGTTGACATTTTAAAATGGAACATCAATTCTTTAACATGGTATCAGAGTGTGACCACTCAAGCATGCGGTGTTGTTATGGGACAACGTTGTGTATTCTTGTGGAGAAATATTTTGGGTCACGGATCATGTAGGAAAGCTGGCGGAACACGATGAAGGAAGCTGTGGAGAAGACGGATGAAAAAGGATAGCGTTGCTCAATTGTCTATATACCTTTCAAGGAGTTTTGAGGAGCGCACATTGTATAGTATAATGACCAAGGTTGTGTATTTTATTTGACATGCGTTGAGGCGCAGCGATTTGAAGGCCATCCATCTGAGGAACTAATGCTCAGAGGGACAGAGGGTGAAGGTTGGTGTCGGATACGGTAAGTACGAATTACTGCGGGTTTGTGAATGCCCATCCATGTGCTTGCCGATACCGTGGATCCGCCATGACCGATCTCTGGGCTCGACTGGAATAGGATGGAAAGGCTTGTGATGCGAAACTCACTTCTCGCTACGAGGACGTAAGTGAAAGTGAGAATACTTATCTCCCCATTTTGCACGGCAAACACGCTAACAACTAGGCGTGAAACATGTTTTACCAAATAGTGCACTAATGATATGATCATATGCAAGTATTCTCCTTAACATCTTACTCATAGCGTGCGTGTGTACCAGTTGTTCGAGTTTGTCGATCTCAGAATGAGGAGAATGCAGTCTTGAGGTGTAGTACCTCGGGAGCTAAACATGCGGTCCGTGAAAGTTGGTATCAGAGCCCGTTAAACTCAAACGAGCAATTCGATCCGATTAAAACTAAAAAAATTGAGCACACGAATTTCAAGATTGGTCTGCTCAAACGAGCCACCATCTTACGGGAACATGTTAAAGGATAAAATTTTACACCGAATAATAATGAAAACATAGACCAATTTATAAGAGTTTGGACTACTCCTCTTAATAAGGTTGACCTTTTAAGATGGAACATCAATTCTTTAACAAAATCATCTACGCCAAGTTTGTTTCCAAAATTATCAATGACTTGAGAATAAGAAAATTATACCTTCTTTAGGCTACGGCTATCATCAAGATTTTAAAGAATTTTAAAAAATTAAAAGTTGTAATAAATGTCATAAATTGGAATAGATATTTCATTAGAATTCATAAGAATCTAATTAAGAGTTGTCCTCATTTAGGATTTTAATTGATTTTTAAAAGATTATAAATTTTAACGAATTTCATGAATTTAAATAGATTTAATAGAAATCATAAAAATCTCTTAGAGAGTGTTTGATTGTCAATATTTTTTTGTAGAAAATGTGTTTTTTTTACCTAATTTCTTACCTTTTTACTGTTTAATTGACTTTTTTTTTTCGAAAAATATTTTTCTACTTTTGCTCACGTGACCATATTTTCCTTGAAAATAAGGAAAATATTTCTTTAGAGTGGTGATTTTTATCTTCCAAATAATTCACTCTCATATATCCCCTCTCTTCTACCGACCAATAAAAAATGGATAAATATAATATTTTTTAAAGTTGAAAACTAAATCAATCAAATATATTTAATTAATAATTCTCATACAAATAAATTCTAAGCAATTTGACCCTTGTTTGACCCCCATTTTATCAAAAAATTATTTTTTAAAAAAACTCATTTTCAACCACATATTCTCAAATAAAATAATATGACACGTGAATCGAAAACTTTTTCTTCATCTTTAACCACACATTTTTCAAAAATTACTATTCAAAATTGTGTATTTCTCAAAAATATATGGCTCAAACAAGGACTAAATTACTTGGAATTTACTTTCTTTCCATATAAATTTCAAGCTCGTAATTAAATGCACCCTTAATAAAAAGGGATGAAATTTCAAAAGAATTTGTTCTATGCATTTTTATGCTTTAAATCCATCAAAATCTTAGAAATCACTTATTAATGAAATCCTAAGAAATTCACGAGTTATTAAGAACATCTAGAATTTTAATGAATGTTTCAAAAAAAATCCTTTAAAATCTTTATTGGAGATATCTGGATTTAGAAGGGCCTAAAACCTACTAATTTCTTCCATAGTAATTTCGTGATTTTCTAAAATTCTCAATTGAGGACACCTCGTAAATTAGAAAAATACTTATTGTCTATCACAACATACATATTTTTTAATAGATTGATGAAGTGTCAAAAGAAAAGTGAAAAGTTTCAAATCTCGCCCATCATTTGTTAGTAAACAAATTTGTAAATGGTTGTAACAACCCAAACATCATGTCTGATCGTTTTTTTTACGTACTATGCACTTTGAGAGAGAATCTTTCCTCTTAACTCTCATAGTTTTCTGTCACGTTCTCCAATATTCAAACCTCAGGCCTTTGGATATGATAGACTTAAGATCAATTCTGGTGTCAAAGACAAGTTGTTCAATTGGTACCAGATTCAACATAAATATCTCATAAGGGGTAATACGATGGGCAATACTCTCTTAAAGCGAACAATACGTAAGTTAATGATTTAGGTATAGAAATCCAGTTGTTACAAAAAACTGCTCATTTTTGTGTGTCAACATGTGTCACTGGTTATAAATTTTATTGTGTGTTTCGTTGTTAAAATTAAATTTATATAATTGTGTAATTGAGTAATCATTCTTCGTGAAATCGATAACTTAAGCTCGTTTGTTCACTTTATTACTTGTACACGACACGTACGCTTACAGTACACATTTTTTAGCGAACAACAGGCTGACATCATTTGTATAAGTTTAATAACTAAAATTCGATCACATCAAATTTTAGTGAGTAATCGAAAATATTTTCTAAAATATAATGAGCAATTGAAAACATTTTTCAAAGTTCAATAAGTAATGAAAGACGCTTTAATACATCTCAATCTGATAACGGCATGACGGGGCATCAACTATTCATTTCGTCAGCCACGTCATCAATTTTGTTAGAGGTTTGAAACGAATTTATGCCGTAAGTAACGTCCAACGTTTGGATAAGTTTAATAGTCAAAACTCGACATTTTAAATTTTAGTGAGCAATAAAAGACATAGACATAAATTTAATAATTATTGAAACAATTAACTACTTTCTTCCCAACTTGATCCTTCTTAAATAATCTCGTATGTCTTCAGTTTACTTATTTTCCTTATGAGCTTTGAGAGGCACCATCCCAAATTCTTCAATTTACTTATTTTCTAATGTTATGAGATTTGATCGGTTGATTAATATGAGATTTATTCTAGTTATATTTATAAAATTATAAAATCTTAATTTTGGAATCGATCGAACAAGTTTTAGTTCTTTTCCAAATACGAAGAAAAAATTATTTAGTTTACATTTTTTATGTCGATGCCCTTGCTGATTTTTCAATCATTGCTCTATTGATATTTTAAGCGGTTGCATATAATGCATGTTAAGTAGAGTGCCAAAATTTTAAAAGTTTCAAGTTTAGTACATGTTTGATTGAGTTTATAAATGCTTATAAGTTGATTAAATTGTAACTTTATCCGCACATTTCTTAAGTCCAAAACTTTTGCCTAATTTCTCACTTGCAATTCACATGATATACCATAGAATCCAAAGCTTATTTAAACTTAAGAAATATATTCCTTCGACGTATATTTTGTAGGTAGACTCTTTAGCAGGACTAATCTCCTAAGTAATGATACTAAACTTATTCTAAGTACTTGGGTGATATGGTATTAAGATATAAGGTTCCATCTTAAAATGTCAATTTTATTAAGATGAGTAGCTCAAATCCTTATAAATTGATCTATGTTTTCATCTTTATTCGATATGTAATTCTATCCCTAAACATGCCCCGCATATGATGGCTCGTTTGAGCAGACAAATCTTGAAATTCGTGTGCTCAATTTTTTTGAGTTTTAATCTGATCGAATTGTTCGTTGGAACTTAATGAGCTCTAATACAATGTTAAGATGTGGGGTTTCATCTTAAAATATCAACCTTACTAAGAAATGTAGCTCGAACCCTTATAAATTGATCTATGTTTTCAGCTTTATTCGATGTGAGATTCTATCTCTTAACATATGGCACATGTTATAATGTGTCACATCACATGATACTTAGCTTATGTTAAACACCGTTATTTAAGAGATCAATTCCTTATGTGTTGATAAATAAGAAAATTATATCTTTTGTAGCCTATCTAATTGAATTGTTAGAATCTCAGAACAGTCAAACGCCATAAGTCAATGTAATCGTGAGCGGATTACGTAAATTCTTCTATAACACTTTTGTGATTGTCTGAAATTATTTTCATAATAATTTTAATTACATTATTAGAATCCCCGAACAATCAAACACCATAAGTGAATGTAATCGAGAGTGGATTGCGAGATTTTTTTCCATAATACTTTTGTTATTAGAGGAAAGAGGGGAGCGATGGTAGAAGTTTTGTTTTGGGTGAAGCAAACGAATGATGGATGGACATAGGTAGTCTTTTTTTTTTTTTCTTTTTTTTGAGTAGCCGAAAAAAAACCTCCATAGGGTATGTGATCATATAAATTAACTTATTTTTGGATAAATTTTCAGAGCGTCTTTAACTCATTTTCTTCGAACTCATTTTCAACCTCATATTTTATGGGATCAAACTTTTATAAACTTTTTAATCAAATATTTTATCAAATTTTATCAGATTCTATTGAAAATTTATTTTTTATCCAAATCAAATAGGGCCATATATATTTTAATAGATTTCATTGAAATCTAAGTGTTTAGGCTCCATTTTAATGTGATTTTAGGAGAAAGTGTATTTTGTAATAATGATAAGAAAAAGTTATAAATTTACTTATAATATTATTTTATGAAAAAATGTACAGTTGAAAATCAGTTTTGATAAAATATATTTAGAAAAAAATAGAGCCCAAACAAGGGCTAAGTGCCCTCAACTTTAATTCCGATAGCACCCACAACGATTTGTTAATTTCTTAGAACATCTTTATTAGAACCTGGTATGCATAAAAAAATTATCACATAAAAAAATAGACGATGTTTGAAAAAAAATCTCTCCAATGC
>CAIGRB010015046.1:0-28641 GCA_903798255.1 Fraxinus quadrangulata
AACTCCTTGTGATAAACAAATCACTAAAGCTTGAATATATGGATTCTATTATTTGATCTTTTAGAATATTAATTTAATTAAATAATAGATTTTTCCATAAATACGCATTGATAATATGGGTGTTTTTGAGTCATATTATTTTAGAAGAATATATTTTAGAATAATAGATTAATGAAAAATGTATGGTTGGAAAAGAAGAAAAATTATTGATGTGATGGAAAATATTATTTTATCGAAGAATGTGTGGTTGAAAATGAGTAGAAAGATGAGAATAAATTTTTTAATGTGGCTCAAACATGGTTTATATATTAAAAGTGTTTATGTTCCAAAGTTGATTGGAATTATTGTATAACTCTTACAATATCGAGATCCAATACGTCAAACACACAATTATAGTATTAATTTATAACCTGTTATTCCAATAGAATCATGCATCACTTGTAATTTTTAGACTAAACCAGCTTTTGAGTCCCAAATTTATTTTCAATCACATATTATCTCAATAAAGTAATTCTACGCAAACTAAAAAATATTTCTACCATTTAATTACTCATTCTTTAAATTTTACTTTGTTACAATATATATATTTAAAAAAAAAAACTTAAGCAGGGATTAAGTATCACGAAGAGATAAAAATAATAATCAGCCTCTGTTTGATAAGAATTTTAATTTAAGTTAAAGTCGACGATAAATTTTAATCACATATTTTATGTGACCTACATCTTTTTAACCATACGTTTCATTAACTTTTATCAAAATCTATTAAAATATTTATCTTAATCTCTACCAAACAGTGCTTAATCTATTGTACTGTAAATCTACAATATATAAAAAGTGGGGATTGGAGAGAAATTTTTGAATACCACTTTTATACTTACATATTTATCTATATGCCCAATATACCCTCATGGTTTATTAAAAGAAAAAAAATAATAAAATCTTGAAAGGACGCATTAATATGTTGTATTTATTATTTATCCTTATTTAAAATTGTTTAAATTGACAGTTACATATGAATGTACAAAAGTTTAAATAAAAAGGGAATATCAAAATGATTCAATTTATTACCTCTAAATAAGATAATTAATAATTATTATTACTTTAAAAAATTAAGTCAATTAATTTCTATTAAACACAATTATTACTAATTATTAGCATACAATTATATGTAATTCACCACAGAATACCAAAGGTTAACTACGAAATATCAAATGATTCAATTTATTTCCTTTGAATAAGATAATTAATAATTATTAATGCTTTCAAAAACTAAGTGAATTGTTTTCACTAAACACAAATATTAGTAATTATTAGTACACAATTAATTAAAACATTATTACAAATAATTAAAAAAAAATAATAATAATACATATATAATTAACTTGAACAATATTACTTATATAGTTGAAAAAAATTTCAAACCTTATTTTACTTATTAAAAATAATATTAGACAATCGATTTGCACAATACTTAATTAAAATTGGTAATGAAATAGAACAATATGTAGATGATGACTTTGTCAACTTACCAAAGGAGGTAGTTATAGCATGTGACGATGCTAAAACTTCAGAGTCACATTTAATCAATGCAACATTCTCAGGTTTAATGAAAAATACATCTTCTTTTGATTATATGACACAATGCATAATTCTTTCAACAAAAAATGACAAATTAATTGGGTTATTTTCTGGAAAAGTGAAGAATTTGTGAGCTTTGACAAAATAATAGAGGATACAAATCAATTTTATCAAGAGAAGTTTCTAATTACATTGCTGCCAAATGGTATATCACTACATAAGTTAATCTTGAAAAGAAATTGTCCAGTGAAACTCTTGAAGAATATGGACTCATTCAACGGTCTTTACAATGGAACAAGAATGATTTGTCATGATTTCAAAAATATACTATCCAAGTAGAAATAATCATTGGACAACATGCTAGAAAACAAGTTTTCATTCCACGCATCCCATTAACTCCAGCAAATGATGAAAAATATCAATTAAAATTCAAACAATTTCAAATACGTATACGCTTTGTAATGACCATTAAACAAGGCTCGAAGACAATCAATGTTTACTGTTGAAATATATCTTCCCGAAACATGTATTCTCTAATGGGGCAACTATATATCGCACTTTCTCATGAAGTTTTAATGCAAACAAGAAAAATCTTGATAAAAGCAAAAACTAAAAAGAAGAAACGATGTAGGACGTTAACAAAAAATATTGTGTGTATATATACACACATACATATTACAATTAAAAATTTTCCTTTAATAATATCAATTACCTCAACTAATTTAAAAATTGTATTAGTACTTCTAAATATTATGCATATTATTTATCCGATAGATAAAACGTGCGTTGCACGTACTTACTACTAGTAATAATTAAAACAACTATTAGTGTCAAGTCACACTGGACATAAGTAATCCTATCACCAATTATAACCCCTCTTAAAAGCGTGTCCTACCTAAGGAAAAGCAATAATTGGTACACGAGGCACAATTATTTTTCTCCAATATCTCTTTACTCCTATTTTTTTAATATTCCCTTTTTTACAAAATTATATTCAATTATATATTCTTTTAATAAAATAATTTTGAACATTAATTCATAATATTTTTTATTAAAAAAACATTTTATTTACCTATAAGAACGTTGACCCAAATTTAGTAACTCAATGAAATTTAAAAATACATTTTCAGATGAAATTATTTATTTATGTAACCAATCGATTTTAAATTAGTTTTCTCAAAAAATCTCTAACCAATTTTTCAATAGTTTAATTCATACTTTTGTCATGCTATTGCTTAACATGAGTAGGTTGGGTCACGTGCTAGATGCGATGAATCAACACGTCTATTACCAATTAGTTTATACTGGTGTCGACATGTCAATTTTGGACTGCTTGGATAAGAAATCAATACTTGCACCACTGATACGGTAAATGTTTAATCGAGTCGAATTCAATACTACGAAATGTATGGATAATAATTGAATATTAATTATTAATGCTCGACTAAAATAAATGTTTAAATTTGATTGAATTTATAAACTATGGTTGTCGAATAGGATTTGAAAATGTTTGGCTTAAAATAGGGCCAGGCTAGTGAGGTTGCTTTTGGAGGTGAAGTTTAAAATCATTATTATTGTTTGTTTGGAAAGGAATGAATAAAATGTAAAATTTACATTAAAGAAAAAGTGAAAAGGAAAGAGGAAGTGAAAACATGAAGAATGTTGGTTGGTAGGGTATGATTTTGAGTACAAACTGCGAAACTTGAAAATTGGCCATGGTATTTGCTATGACTGCCATTCAGCTCCTTATTGCCGGCCATCCAAAAGAAGTTGAGAAAGTTGATCTTTCGATTCTTTCATCGCAATGGGCTGGTGTGGCTTATATTCTGCAGGCAAATCAGAGCATCTTCAACCATAGCGTAAAATAATTTAAATTATGATTTAAATTTTCTAAGTGATCAAAAACCCCTTCAATGGAAAAAGACAAAAAATGGATTTAGATCTTTCTACTGGAGTAAAATTGAATATAGATCTATCATAATGTAAACGAGGATGCAAACTTGTTCTGAAGATGTCAATATGCATCAAATTTTACATTATCATTGAAGATGCTCTCATGAAGATGTTATTTTACACTTCTATTTAATTGCCAAATCCAGTTTCCCAACAAAAGATTCATATTGAAAAATATTACCGACTTTGTAATGGCGTAGTTTGTTTCCACATTATTGGGGACGCATTGATAATGTAAATTCCCAAGTGAACTTTTTGAGGTATTCGACGTTGTGCATTGACAAAGACTATTGTAAATTTAAGTCACAAATTGATAATATTTCGATACATGATAGATTGACAAAATATAATTCGACTTTTGAAAATAAAAAAAAATCAATAAAAATGCAAATAGAGATGATGTAAGAGACAAAATACAGACTATAGTGAATAGATAATTCTTTTTTAAATAAATTCCTAAATTGAGAGTGAGATATAAATAATGATTTTATTAGACGCTTTTTCTAATTCAAAAGCAGATGCCCACTCAGGGTTTTATTTTTGTCCTTTTGAAAGATAAAAAATTCGGGTCGACCCGCTTTCCATTTTCAGAAACTATGGGGCAATCCGGAAACCCTCCAATTTTTTAGGGGTCATTTGACAATTTATACATGTTCTTCTTCTTTGTCCTGTAAATTCCGCTACTCGTACCGCCGCCAGAATCCTCCAGCCCAAAAGGTATCTGTTTTCTTCCTTCTACTGGCTGGGTGTAAGTTTAAACTTGCGAGAGAATGAGATTTCGTTTATTCTATTTCAGACTTGGTATTTTACTGGTTGTTGTGTTATTTGAATTGTTTTCAAGATGATATCAAAATGAATTCTTGAGTCAACTGTGTTGTAAGTGTTGGGTGGACGAATTGAAATTATTGGAGAGTTTTGCTTCCGGAATTACTACTGAAAACCCAGCTCCACATCTTGCCGGTGAATGTATCAGCGGCTGCACCATTATTTTGGTCCTTTGGCCTCCCCCGCCCCCACCCAATGGATGCGTACTACAGCTTGACCATGGACCAGGGGTTATAGGTTTTAATTCTAACTTAGGATACAAATAAATTTGAATTTGAATTTAGACTTTTTTCCCATCAGTTTCCATAGCATGGATCAATTTTTTAGGTTATAAAACTTGCTCAATTTTACATTCGCAGCTCATGGAGATTGTCTGAAAGCAAAGAAGCTAGAAAGGGGCTTTTTACCTTTGCACCTTGAATGTAGACTAGTCAATAAAATATATCTTGCTGGCTGTTCTGCTTCTGATATATTCGGAATTGTTTACTTGTTTAACTACCTGGCAACTCTACATTTAATTCCATTAATACCATTGACTTCCAGCTACCCTTGATACGTGAACTACTTCATAATCGGGATCAAGTTAGAAGAAATGGAGACCTCCATGGTTCTGATCAAGCAAGGAGCTGAAGCTGTAAGTTGGTAGTTGTTTATTTTCCTGGATTATTGAAGAACTATAGTAGCCTTGTAAGCTTTTGGATGCTATTGTTTATTTTGTTATTTTTAAAATTGTATTGGACTATAAAATAAGAAAAAAAAAAAAAAAAAAAAAAAAAAANATCTTGTATCTTATATAGAGAGTCTTCGAGTCAAAATTTGTCGATCGGAGGTCTATTGTCAAGGAACGCTTTTCGAAGAAGTATAGGCATCCATCTTTGGACTCAAAGCTGACACTGAAACGCTTAAATGCGGTTTGTGTTTCTAAATCAAGTTACTTCCTTTTGTGATAGTTAATTATCATAGTTGGCTGCTTGTTTGACTTCAGAATTTAAATGTTGGAGCAGGAGGCAAGGTGCATGACGAAAGCTAGGCGACTTGGGGTTCCCACTCCAGTGCTTTATGCTGTTGATCCTTTGTTGTATACCTTAACCTTTGAATATGTTGAGGGTCTCTCAGTGAAAGATGTACTCCTTGACTTTGGATTACATGGTATTGTTGAAGAACGCATGAATGATATTGCTACTCAAATTGGTGATGCAATTGGCAAACTGCATGATGGTGGCCTCATCCATGGTGATTTGACGACATCAAACATGTTAATTCGGAGTGGTACCAATCAGCTGGTGGGTTATTTTCTCCATCAGTTGTTTATACATATTGTTTGACCTTGTTATCTACTTTTATGAGCATCATTTACTTTTCTCGAGGATCATTTTATAAAATTCATCTATTCTACTTTGTCAGTACTTGCTCTTTTCCATTCCATTATTTTCATCTGGGATGAGGGTGTGAACCCCATGCAATTCGTTTCGTAAGTTGTATTAGTTGTTGATTCTGTTTTTATCTTCTCACAGGTACTCATTGATTTTGGTCTAAGCTTTACATCAACCCTTCCAGAAGACAAAGCAGTTGATTTATATGTACTTGAACGAGCTTTGCTCTCTATGCATTCTTCATGTGGAAATGTGGTGAGCATCCTTATCTACCATACATTTTTTCAAGATGCCACACTTGATTGTTGAGGAGAAAGAAGAAAGCAAAATAAAAATAAAAATGAGTCAATGCAATTATTTCCTCTCTTTGTGGTAAAAGATAATTAGGGCCTCATGTTATTCTTTTGCCACTGATTTGTCATTTAGTAGTAGTACAGTCTCTATTATATATAGAGCCATGGAAGATCAAGTGAACTTGAAATTCCACACCTTTTCTGTCTTTTCAATTTTTTTTTTCTTTTTTGGTTTGTGGTGATTGGTTTGGTGGGATTATGTTTGTAATTTAAAGAATTATCGAATCAAGTTGTACAAGACAAATGCAGAACTGGTATGTAAGCATTTTATCAGCACATGGGAGTATCTCTTTGCAATAAACTGTAGTTTTTATGCTGTTGTCAACTGATATATGTTGTTCCATACTGATTCATAAATAACCATCTGTTTACCTTTATTTATTGATTAAAAGAGGCACTTGAATTCAAATTGATCTTTTTTATAATTTTTGCATAGATGGATAGAATACTTGCTGCTTACAGGAAGTCCTCAAAGCAGTGGTCATCAACTTTAAATAAGCTAGCCCAAGGTACCTGTCAGTTTAGACATTTAATCCTATTAGTTCTTTTGTGTCCAACCACAAACACATGATGTTATATGTGCCATTCTAATTTTGTTTCCTTTTCTGTTGGTTTTCTGATGACCTATTCCAGTGAGACAGAGGGGAAGAAAGCGCACAATGGTGGGTTGAGCTCTATCAATTGTGTGCTCCACACAATGGTAAAAACTGAAACCAAATACTCTTGTCACCGATTTTTATTTGTATGTTCATAAATATCTTTATTTAGTAATTAAAGAAAGATCTTAATTTGGTGATTAAAGATTCCAGTACCACGTTGTCCAGTTTTATGATCTTCGATTTCACCGATCACACGGAATAACATGCTTTCCCTAAGTTCTATGAAAATCGGGTTCTTCATTGGATGATTGGATAATGATACAACCTACCAAATAAAAGAAAAAAAAATATTTCAATCGGGGGACGGCACAATCCTGCATATTCGTGCCGTCAGCATTATGATTTATAAAAAACATTAATCATTTTGGTTCGACCTGCATGCCCTACCCAGGCCATGCTCGAAAAAGAAACTGAAGAAAGAAATTTTTATGTAGTAGGGTTGTTTCACTACATATCTTTAGTATCTTTCTCGAAGTTATGTGGACCGTTGTTGTGACTTTTGCGTCTATATTGTCTGTCTTATCTCTAGTTTTGTCATAGAAGACGTCTCATTCTTATCTATTTTGTCGTGCAAAAATGTTATCAGGTTCGAACAGGAGACGGGAAATGGGTGGAGAAGATGCGGAAGCTTTTAGCTGTTCTAGTAGTTTTCTGGGCATATGATTTCGAACACTAAAGGGAAAACCTCATCCATGTGTTTTATTGTGAATTTATTAGTATTTCCGTAAGTAGTTGGAATGTGATTCTGTTCCATTTCAATTGGTCCAGTTTATTTAACTTTCGATATGAACTGGCTATTTAATTCTAACTAGAAAGAGCAATTTATAATTGTTCCAACATTTATTCTCTTCTGGATGTCAGTTCATCATATTAATTTCTGATAGTTGCCTTGTGATCTATCACAGTGGTCCTGGTTCCAATAATTTCAATGGGCTGTCAACATCAATATACATCGATTGGTTCTCGATCATTCAACGAAAAACTATATGTCCTTACAAATTCTTGATTTCTGAAGTAGTAGAGACTTGTGTCTTTGGCTCTGGGAGAGCTTCACCTATAGCTAACCAATAGAGCTTAGCTTTAAGATAACTTGGGCAAGTACTCTTCTTCGGAAAGGGGAGTTGCTTGTCTTACCACACCAACCACCTTAGCGCTGGAAGTTTTAGCAATGGGAAGATAGGAAAAGGCATAGCTATGAAGCTTTGTGACCTGATCGGCCATAGTTTCTTTGATCATACCGGAATGGGGAAGGCAAGAATGACGAGGGCATGTTTGATATTCAATATGGAATATTATAATAAACGTTATTTTAACTCTTTTATTTTTTATTTCTTCAATACCATCCAATCTTCTTTGCTCGTCCCCCTTTGACCCTTTCTATTTCACTTTTTAATAGTTGATTCGTTGTAGATGTTTGTAAAAATGTCATTAATATGAAAAGTGTCGGTTGAATTTAGAAATGCAACATTCGATCCCCATTTTAATAGTTGATTCGTTGTAGATGTTTGTATATATAAAACCTTTTTTTTTCTATCATATATTTTTTAATAAAATAATATCACATGCAATTCAAAAGATTCAAAAGATTTTTCTTTATTTTTAATTATTTATTATTCATCAATTTATTATTTCAAAACATATTCTATACCAAAATTGGGGTTCAAATAGTCCCATATTTTACAAGCGAGAAGTTACTTTAAAGTAAAATATTATAAACTCCGATAGAGAAAATAAAATATATTTATTTTAAACTTTTAAGTAAAATTTTATAATTAACGATGTATGTATTTGAGTACCTCTCCCGCCAAAATATGGCTTTCCATTTCTGAAGAATTTTGAGACTTGAAACCCTAACAATGGATGCTCTGTACAACACGCATGTCAAGCTCCTAGCTTTCGACTTCCTGAAGCTCACTCCGCACCCCATGGATCCCTCAACCTTCTCTCGCAAAGGCACGCGCCTCTCACGTGCCGAGACTATCGGGTTCGTGGTAACCCGGGATCTCAAACCCAACAAATTCCTAAGATTCACCATTGATGATGGTACAGGTTGCATCCCTTGTATCCTTTGGCTCAACCAGCTCAATTCTCCTTACTTCTCAAGGCGTAACCCATCAGATGTTCGGTTAATTGCCGATTTGGCGGCGAAATTCGCGTCAGAAATCCAGCTTGGGGTTTTTGCAAGAGTGCGCGGAAGAATCACAGGATACAGAGGTATGGTTCAAATTACGGTTTCTGATGTGGTCATAGAGAGGGATCCTAATTCCCAAGTTCTGCATTGGTTGGATTGTATTAGATTGGCTCGTAAATGCTATGATAAACTTTGTAAGAATGCTGTTTGATAACTAGAAACACTAGAATCAAGTTTTGGATATGAGCATCATGTTTTGTATTACTGAATTGCTATTCTGGGCCAGTTAAATTGGTCTGTGTTGTGTTCATTGCAATTCCACAGTAATTTTATGAGGATTTCAGTTTTCGTGGATTATACATTTTTTTTTTTGGATATAATAGTGTTTTACTATGTGCTATACATAATTACATAATAGTACCCAAAGTGAAATACGTATAATTTCCTTCTCCTCGATCCCTAACACCCCGTGTCTGGGGCGTAAAGGGGTTCGATTTTGGTGTTTTTCAAGACAGGTGCTTACCACCATTAAGTGCAAAAACAACCAAGCCCTATCCTCTATAATCTTGGAGCAAGTTATATGAATCTTCTTTTGCTATTCAGTTCTATTAATTATTAAATCTTTATTGCAGCTACAACAAACTAAGTCTTATTCTCAATAAATTTGGTGTGGGTTATATGAATCTTTTTCCGCCATTCGGTTTTGTAATTATTAAATCTACTACAATAGGTGTATTAGTTTTGGTGTACTCCTCCCTCTTGTGACTTGCTCAACTGAAACTAACGAACCCAATTAACTGCTTCGACAAATATACAGAGAAATAATGTACAGTGAAGGGTGAAGTAGTTTGGGAGTCTCCCCTGGGGGTGGACATGGTCCTGGGATTGCAGACCCAAGAATCATCCTGCTGCACCAACCCAGCAATTTATTGAGACATATCCAATCATCATAGACATACCCTTTAAATGTTTGCTACATATAGAAATCACTGCCTCTGCTCTTCTCCAATTGCCTTTAGTGATTGATGTTGTACTTGTAAGCCAATTTTGAGAAAGTATTATTGTTTGATTAGGCATTGGCAGAATGTGTCTACCCCATTTCTCCTTTGCTAGTAAAATCCAAAGCCTAGGTGAATGTAGGGATAGTGGAGCCAATATTTTCTTTACAAGAAAACCACATGAAAATATCTCGTGTTCTTTTATTTGAGTTCATCTACTAGTTGATTTTGTATGTACGGGCTTGTGTCCTTTTGTTATGTGTCAAAATAGGAGATGTTTTAATCGGTAATTGTTCGACAACTTCCTGCCAACGTCAAGTATGATTGACGTTGAAAATCTACAAACGGGAATGGAGTTATTGCTAGGTCACTTGCAAACCTGCAAAACAGACACCAGGTTAGTTTTCTTTTGTGAAAATCAATATCTTGTCTTTCCAAGTGTTAGGTCAGTAATTAGGAACTTCCAATAGTTTCATCTGTACTATTGCTATTGAAATTCTAAGATCAAAACATCCATATATTATTGTGTAACAAAGCAAGGCTGGATGCAAGTCTTTTACTCTATTGACTATAGTTGGGTGCAGCATATGTGTCACCAAACTCTCGACTTTTGTTAGGTGAAACCAATTCAGCAAGATAACATATTTCAATTTGAATTTAGGTATAGAAATTGGGCAGTTGATAAATAAATTAGATCAGTTTGTGGTGGCAACAACTGGAGATATCTCAATATTCAAAAATCATCCATGTCCATTTCCTGCAAAAAAATTAAAACAAATAAATAATAGAAAAAAATAAATCTAATAGCCTAGTTGCAAAGTGGTAGTTATGGTTGAAGGAAGATATAAACATAATGAAAAAGACAGGCAAAAAATGATTTGATGGGCTATCTAAGAAGGTATGATAAAGGATAGGAAAATGAAAGGCAGGAAATATGGTGATAAGATTTTCTGGCTAGGTCAATGCTAAAAATAAAATTCACAAGTTTTTGGTGAAAACTTGTGCCTCATTTTTACACCCTTTGGTGAAAAGTTTCACATCAATTTGAACAGGTCTTTTTCTTTATATTTATAATATTTGGCTTTCTTGTGTTAGTTGATGTGCATTTAAGATTTATTATTCAGCCAATTCAAATGGAAACTGGCAAACTATCTTCCTTTTCTTTATCTTATTTGAGTTGGGAATTTTCCTCCGCCTATTTTTTTTCATGGTCCATTTCAACATGTTGACAGTACCCCTAAGATTTTATTACATTTTTAATATGAATCTGTATACATATTCGGGGGTGTTTGATGAGGATAAAAATTAGATTTTTAGTAGATTATGATAGAAGTTTTTGAAATGTGTAGTTGAAATGTTGTGGGACCCATGAAAAATGTTGTTTTATATTGATTGTTTGATTTTGATTCAGATTTAAATCTGATTTTAATCCGTACCAAACAAGCTCTCATATTGGGACATCCATACTTGAGATGTATATGTAGCAATAAACTAAAGAGAATACTGTTAAGGAATTTGCCTAGGTGACATTGGGGAGTAGATTAGGGAGTTTTGTACGGACCCAAAAGTCAACTGTAAAAGAAGAATTGGAGGTGAATTATTATTCAGTTATTAGCAATGTTAAAAAAATTCCAAGAGATTGTGTTTTTGATCAAGTATGCAAGAATCATTAACTTTTTCAAAAAATAGCATAAAACTCAATAACTAAATGTTTGTTTGGTACATAATATTAGTGTTAGACCGTCAATGAAATTTAAATTTTCTTTATAACAGTATAGTTTACTTTTTCGAACAAGTAAAAGAAAAAGATAATGGAAAATCTGTGACGAGAGAGTAGAAGTGACAAGAAAAGATGTGTGGCTTAAGCTATAGGTTAAAAGCTGAAAATGGCAAACAACTCTCAAGAATATGAAAGAGACGCTTTGCTCATAGTACAAATCAAATTCACTTCATTCCTTTGTCTACCCAATATTTCTCCCAAACTGAAATACTAAGTCTACTTCATTTTTATCAATTTATTCGATTTATTGTTAGATTTGATAAGAAATCTAAAAATAATTAAATTTCTAACGACCACGGTATATCATATTAGTGGTTTATCAATCTATCTATCGTTTGACGTATTCTATTAAGATTGTGTCACTTGTCAATACAGGTCTAGACAACACAAGATACCGTTTTCTTAGTTTCGTATGTTAGTGTCAGATTTACTTATTGACGTATATTCTCATTCTTTATCTTAGCTATTTATAGTATTCTCACACATTTATGTTTGTACGTTTGCACGAGTTTTTATCAGACTCAGGCAACCATCCACATTTTTTTTTTTGTAAGCATATAGCTCATTTGATAATGACATTTTGTTTTATGTTTCTTTTTCATTGTTGGTGCAATGCATTATATTACAAATTTAGAAAATGTTTTCCCAAAGTACATTGGAAAAAAAATGTTCACCTCTATTTGTAAATGCGATATAGCTTGGAATTCAACTATTTGAGCATATGAAGCTGCGCTTCTCATTCAATAATTGAAAATGGCTGTTGAAACTTGAAATAATCCATCATAATTGTCCCCACGTTATCAACGTATGTGCTTTCAATTGATTTCTATTTTAAATAATCCAAGTTGTGACATGAGTTGATGGCTTCCACGAATTTGACAAATCTTCATTTATTATACTAATTAATTGCTCATGTTTTGTTCGTTTATAATTTTATTGATGAATTCTTCTATTTGAATACACTATTAAATCGACTTGACAAGTATCTTTATTAACTTAGTCATTTGTAAAGAAACATGTAGTATATGTACAAGTCGCGACCATTAATATAACATGGAATAGACTTATGAATCTTATTTTTTCTACAAGAAAAAGAAAATAGAGATGCCACGGAAGGAAAAAAATTAAAATTCCCCATGGTTCATGTTCGTAAAGCATATCTATGCATGCATTAAAAAGCAATGTTTGGAAATCGGGTTGGACGTTGACATAGAAAAGATAAACGGATCAAATGGTCGAATTGATATCGAAAGAATTGTATAATTAAATAAAAACAAATTTTTGGAACTAAAAACCACTAAATTGTAGATGATCTATGGGTAAACACGTCAATTTTGAGAATACTTTAATCAATTTTAAATTTGTAACTTTTATATAGTATGATTGAATTTGAGAGCAGCTCTTGATTTTTCTCGTCAAAATGTTATGTTCGATCCCATTCTTATAATGATGTTTAGAAATTGGTTTTAAAATGCGGATTCACTTTAAACCTAATATTTTTACTAATGATTGGAAGATAATCTAATCCAATCATAATCTTGTTCCCATTCTCCTCTGCATCAATATTCATTCCTAACATAACAAACAAGGAAGCTATTATTAATTATTAGGATTTGCCAAATAAAAGCACGTAGCCTGCCAAATAATCCACCTTGTAATTTTTTTTTTATTTCTTTATTGCAAATTAAATGGCATTGGAAACAATATGGGAGGCCACAAACAACCCCTCCAACAAGCAAATCTAGTGCATGTTTGGCTAAGCTTATAAAAAGTACTTATAATTAAGTTTAACCTAACTAAGTAAAATTTATAGTAAATATTGGCTAAAAGTTAAATTAAAATATATCTTTTCACAAATAGTCCTGACTTATTGTCAAAATAACTATGGGGTAGGGGCTATCGTAAACCGCCCTCGACTAAGCTCGAGTGTATTTTACAAAAAAAAAAAAAAAAGGAACAAAAAGTAAATTAACTTACCGAAATTTGTTTTGAAACGAGTATTACACAAAAGTAAGTTCAAGTTACTTTTGAAATTAGCCGAACATGTAGTTAGATAATTCTTGAATCCTATAGTATAATTGGTGGACCGAATCTACTATGGATAGGGGTTTGTTAGGGATTCCTAATTGAGAGATTATTTGAACTAATTAAGCCCCCCTTGGAGTGTTTTGCCGTCAACTCGATTAGTTTAATCCTTGGATTAATTAAACTAATACACCTACTTGATTTCAAATAACCTTGAAAATATGAAAATAGAGACCAAGTTTGGGACCAGACACAGTCTCCCACACGTAGCATGTGGATTTAACATAAATCCAAGAAAATTACTTTGTTCTAACTAGGTAAAATATTCAATTAACTTGGAGTTGCAAAACCCTAGGATGGCGTGGGTTGGGGGGTGGGGTGGGGGATAAGGACTAGGTACCTTGAATGGCCAAACAAGATCCTACGTGAATGTAATTTTAAGTACTTTTTGAGTGAAGGATTCTTCAAAGCACAAGAAAAGCAAAAAACACACACTAACCTAGGCATAAGCTTAAATCTCATGTTGTAATAACAAAAACCCCTTAATTTGGGAATATTGCCTTTCGGTCCCAAGACAATTAGTCCGGTTTGACTCAAAAAAAACCTTAAAAGTTGCTTTACAAAGAGACATATTGTTCTTGTTTATAGATACACAAATGATACGTTTGAAAACTAGTTATATAGATTGATCAGTAGTTAAATAGTATTAAGGAAGTAAAATAAGCTAAAATTGTGTTTACTCAACCCATCGTTGTATACATTATAATGGGATGTGTCACCCTAGTTGAGCTCCCCTAAACATTTTCCAAACCCAAAATCTACATTGGAGACAGCCATTCCATACACAAATTCCATTTACCAAAACCCAATAAAGCAAATAGATAGATTTTTCTCAAAAACCCAGTAATCCAGGCTGGAAAACATTGAATTTTTTTTTTTATTTACATACAAAATTTGCCAATATAAATACACAAGATTGTGTGAACTTTACTGACCATAATTTTGTTTTTCCTTTTTTTAAGAAAACTAGGTAAAAATAAAGCAATTGCCAAACCAAAACTTAGCAATGCACAAAAAACATTTCTTGAACACTTCTTTTACATCCTTAAAATGCTTTTTCTGATTTCTTCCTCTTGTTGGCCAGCACTGCTTGGTTTTAGATATAAAAAACTTTGCTGACCGCGGGCAGTCTTGAAATCAAAGGAAAAGGACTCCGGGCAGTCCCATTCCATTCCACTCCCTTAATTCGGGCCAGGGCCCTTTGCAGTTTTTGCTCTGAGGCAAAATACCTCGAGAAAACACACACCTCTGCCTGCACTTTATTCTCTTCAAAATTCGATACTTTGCCCTGTGCTCAGAACGAGGTTTTGAGAAGAGAACACTTTCTTTTTCCCTTAAAACAAAAGGCCATATTTCTACATTTTGTCTACGGGTGAATTGATAATCACATTCTGCATTGCCTGTTTCTGTATTAGAATCTAATAGTCTTCTTTGTTTCTTTTTCACATAACAAAATTTCCAGCTTTACTTTTGAGGATTTTTCTTGTTTCCAAAAACCCAGAAATCAGAATGCCAAGAAACTTTAATTTTCTTCCATCCCTCTGTTGTCTTCTCTTCATTAGCTGAAATACCCAGAAGGGATTTCCCCTTTTTCTTTTCAATTCCTGAGAGATATCAAGAAATTTTATTGGTAGCTGTTCATATGAATTAGTGAAACAATGAGAAATGAGAGCTCCAAGAGAAGCAAGGTGTGTTTAAAAAAAATGCAAGTGCACTGATAATTTTCTTGCTTTTAAGATTTCTAATTTTTTTGTGTTTGTTGACTTAGCTTTCTTGGCCTAAAACACTGGTGAAGAAATGGTTCAACGTCAAGAGCAAAGCTGAGGATTTTCATGCTGATGACATCAATTATGGAAGTAATTAATGTTATCTCAATCGTCTCTTTAAATGATAAATCTAATTTTCCCTTCTGAAAAAAACTGAATCTTTTGCTTCTGTATTCATTATTAGAATTTATAATGAAATGGGGATTTATTAAGCAATTATTGTTTCCTTTTTTGCTTAATCTGGATCAATTTTTTTTCTGAAAGCTGGATTATAACGAATCTTGGCATTTTTAATGTGCTGAGATTTCTTTGTTTTTATTATTCTTTTCTCCCAAATTCTCAAGATTTTCAATTTCACAAGTAAGAAGTATAATATTTTGTTATTGTGTTTCTCCAAAGGTGGGTGTTCTGTTGTAAATAGTGAATGATGCAGCTTTAATAACTTTAAAATTTTGCCTTTTCAGGTGTTGATGAAGAATGGAGGAACAATTTCTCAGAGAGAGAGGCATGCACTATCAAGAAAAGTATAACAGGTTATCTTTTGGACCACACAATATTATTAGCCATTATTCCCAATACAAGCTTCAAAATATGAAAAAAAAAACTTCTAACTTCTTTATTCCTGATTTTATAAATTTGTCTAATGCTAGTTCTTTTTCCACTGTTGAATTGATAGAGAAATCGAGTAAACGGATTTCTGATCGTGTCCGAAGAAGTAAGATTGACCTTGATGCCTCCCAAATCACAGATGTGCACAACTATAAGTGTGTTCTTCTTCTTCTAGCCTCTTGTTATTTCACTAATTCTATTTTCTCAGAATCTAGGAGCGGGTTTTTACAATATATTTTTGTAATGCTTATTGAAATAGGATCTTTGTAGCAACATGGAATGTGGCTGGAAAATCTCCACCCAATTATTTGAATCTTGAAGAGTGGCTACACAACTCACCTCCTGCTGATCTTTATGTTCTTGGGTGAGTAACTTTGTCATTAACTATGTATCTTTGCCTATTTTTGTCGATTGTAGGATAAACGTATAATTAATGGAAGTCTCTTTTTATTATCACTTTTAGGTTTCAAGAAATTGTTCCTTTAAATGCTGGTAATGTCTTGGGAACAGAAGATAATGGTCCAGCTAGAAAATGGTTAGCACTTATTAGGAAAACTCTAAACAGTCTTCCAGGCAACAATGGTGGCTATCATACACCTTCACCAGTTCCAGATCCAATTGTTGAACTAGACGCTGACTTTGAAGGAACAAATAGAGAAAAAGCTTCCTCTTTCTTCCAACGTCGTTCGTTCCAGTCATTGAGCCGTAGTATGAGAATGTTGGATTGTGATGTGTCAATGCCACAGCCTAGACTAGATCGTCGATTTAGTGTTTGCGATAATCGATTTAGTGTTTGCGATCGGGGTATCTTTGGAGATAGACTGACTGACTACGACCCCAATGTCGGATGGGATGGTTCATCTGATGAGGAAAATGGGCTGGATGATTCACCTTATATCATGCAGTACTCACCAAATTCATACGGTGGTTCTGTCCCGATGGAGGAAAGGGACAGACAACCTGGGCAGTCTAGGTATTGTTTGGTTGCAAGTAAGCAGATGGTTGGGATTTTTCTCACTGTATGGATAAAGAGTGATCTGAGAGATGCTGTTCGAAATCTGAAGGTTTCTTGTGTTGGCAGAGGATTGATGGGTTATCTTGGAAATAAGGTATGCATCCAACTTATTTGAAACGTGTAATTTGAAAACATACCCTCCATAGCTAAGCCAATGCAAAAATCTAATTTTATCGACTTTTCCAGGGTTCAATTTCAATTAGCATGTCTTTGCACCAAACGAGCTTCTGCTTCATCTGTAGTCATTTAACCTCTGGAGAGAAGGATGGTGATGAGTTGAGGAGGAATTCTGATGTCATGGAAATTTTGAGGAAAACAAGGTTTCCACAAGTTCACGGAACGGGGGATGAGAACTCCCCCCAAACAATCCTTGAGCATGAGTAAGTTCCTCATATCCTTGTCGTGCTTGTTCAATATTTTATTTGGCTTTTGTTTAGAAGAATGAAGTTCGAAGTCTAAATCATCTTTATGTTTTCTTCTAGTCGAATTATATGGCTTGGGGACTTGAATTATCGAATAGCCCTCTCTTACCGATGTGCAAAAGCTCTGGTGGAGATGCGTAACTGGAGAGCTTTGTTAGAAAATGACCAGGCAAGTAAACAGAATTCCTTTTAAGGAGCATCAAATTTATTTTCATAATATGTGGACTTTGACAAGTATATGGATTACTCAATTGACACCGTCGATCATTTGCTCAACAGCTACGGATAGAGCAGAGACTGGGACGTGTTTTTGCTGGATGGAATGAAGGAAGAATATACTTCCCACCAACATACAAGTATTCAAATAATTCTGACAGATACGCTGGGGAGAATATGCACCCCAAAGAGAAACGAAGGACACCTGCATGGTAATACTTTTAAAAAAATACAGGCAAACATAACAAACGCGTACTTATTGTCTTAAGTGGATCTTTTCTATACACTACTGATACTGTGTTTTCATGGATAAAGGTGTGATCGGATATTGTGGCATGGTCGAGGTATTCATCAACTATCGTATGTTCGAGGAGAGTCTAGGTTCTCAGATCATAGACCAGTTTATGGTATTTTTTTGGCAGAAGTTGAGTCTATTAACCGTAGCCGATTCAAGAAGAGCACGAGTTATTCCAGCTCCAGAATTGAGGTTGAAGAGTTGCTACCTTACTCGTATGGATATGATGAACTAAATTTCTACTGAGAATGTATCCGCAATTGAGTACGTAAATGTTGGACCTATCAACAAGCATGAGGAAAGGGACTGCTAAGCAAGTAAGTTTTCTTATACAGATTGCACAACTCAAATTGCATCTGTATCACGAATACACACACATAGAAAGGAAAAAAACTAAATCTTTAAAGTTTTTACTTACTGACTCGTGCATGTTTTATACGGGTAGGACATAACGACGGTCATCGGCCTGAACAGCTTTGTCTTTGGTTCGATCAGAGTTATCCTCCAGTAACTCAGGTAATTTACAAGGTCTGCTATCTCAATTTTTCGCCATTTTTATCCTGCTAGAGTTGTAAAGTGATTGATATCTTTATCCATTTGCAATTTTTTCTTCATTTTGATGTTGATCTGAGAATTTTATGATGGTTCTATATTTGCAGACAAGCCACAAAATGATGCCCTTATCTGTGACAAAGACATTGATTTTGTACATTTTGATAGATGGTTAGTAATTGTCGGTCATTTTTTCTCTTTCCTAACAACCCTCCATTTTTTCTAATTCTTCTGGTGATTTTGTCTTATCAGGTTCTAAACTTTGTAAATAGTCGCTAACAACACTGCCCTTCCATTCATTTCTTTTGTCACCATCTTTTCACCAAATTTGGCATCAAGAACAAGAATTTTAAGATCACTCCGAATAATTAGGTAAGAAAATTTATTGCTCGTTTTTCTGTTACACCCATTTATAACTACCTACCAAAACACAAACGGTATAATAACAATAATTCACTTCATAATTTTGCAGGATGCTTTTGTAGTACGAGACGAACAAATAACTTGGTCGAATACACTCGAGGACTCTAGAGGACTTTGCTTTTTACAAATTATGATGTTCCGTCGTGATCGCCTTACGGACATGGGCAGATAGGCATTTCAGGTTGCTAATGAATAAAGGAAAAGTTAAAAACCATACTATGATATCAAGATTCCTATCCTGTAGCAATCAATGAATAAATACTGAAAAGTTGAGCATTTTACTGAAAAGATAAAGGCATTTCTTTGATGGTCACTGTTATTTCATACTCCTTTTTCCATTGGGTGTGCAAATTCTGTAAATTTTGGCAGTCTATTGCAACTGTTTGCTTACAGCTAGCTTTTTCTTAATGGAGGGGACAAGCACGAAAGTGTGGAACTTGGAAAAGTATGAAATGTGAGTTACAACAGCCAAATCTGGAATCTCTTGTAATTATTGTACCGGGGTGGCTTTATGAAGTCAAACTTTGAACTTTGGAAGTTCAAGCTTCATTCCATTACCTTTAACTTGAGCCATGTTTGTTGGCCAATCTACCCACTTTAGAAAGTATGGTATGTCCGATTAAATTTGTATTATGCTCATACGATCTAGTATCATTGTACATCAAAGCATGTTTGTGAGTTTGCTTATAAGTTGTTTAAAGTATAAAAAGATAGGTATGCATGTTGGATAAATGTGTATTACTTGTTAATTTCACGAAATATGTTGATAAAAGAGTAATTTAAACGATTCTAAATAGTAGCGTAACATGTTAAATTGAGTGTCTTCTATACTTTCTTACGCGGGCTCAACGTATTTTTACGTATTATGGTGCTATAATAAATCATCTCATCTAAAATTTGAGTGTTTTGTGATCGAAATACAATAAACTTGTTAATATGTAAAATAAATGAAATGTTAAGTGCAATTTTATAGGGGAAAAAAATGGGAATAAAGTGATGTGGCGACATCTGTGACAAAAATCTATGGAATATTTATAGTGAATGGGGTGGCAATGGAATGGAAAACACAAAAAGAAAATGTTTCGATGTTTCCAAATTCCAAGTTTTAGGAGAATCCGACAAAGCCTGTTTGGATGTGACATTTGGAATTTTTACTTTTTTTCTCTTTGCTTTTTTTACATTGGAAATTGCGAATTCTTATGCTTCTCTTCTGCCTTCAAACTTTGTGGTTGATTGTTGTTGATTGTGATATAAATAGCAGTTTTAAAACTCGATTAGAGTAAATGAAGTCCAACGGATAATAAGAAAATAGTTTTATTTTTTAGAGGATAAATATATTCGGCCAGGGTCACATGAGTTGGCCAGGAAAGACACTCGGCCAATAGGGGGACGTCGCATTGCCCCTTCTCGAAGTAGCAAGGTTCTTTTTTAGATAAATTGATCGATTCTTCATTTATTTTAATTATTACTAAATTTTAAATCGTTGCTCTATTTTAATAGTCGAACGGGTTGATTCAATCTGATCTTGACATCAATGATAAAATAGCAATTAAAAGATTCGAGTTCTTATTTTATTTAATCAAAAAATGTATATAATTAGCTTGTAAAAAGTGAGTTGAAGACAATCAATATAAATATTAATATTAATTAAAAAGTTTAAATAATTCAACGAATAGAATTGTAAATCTAATTCAAAGTTCCATTCTGACTTGATTTAAGGTAACACTTTTATTTTTTAAAAGAAGGGAGACAAAGATCCAAGTGGGGATGGTGAGTTGCACCTTGGTTTCCAATTTTTGGACAACACCATTGCCGTTTGATTAATTCTATTAAAAGCTATCCTATCCTCATACTATAATGTTTCTTTTTGGATCAATTCACAAGTGTCAAATGAGATCCCTTGAGCACGCCAGTATTCTTTGATTTTATTTTTACATTTAATCGATAAATCTACCTTCGAATTTGGTAATAAGTTGTATAATCGAAGAATTCGGGTAACACAATGTTGGAAAATGATATTGAATGAAAATGAAAAGTTACACAAATATCCGTTCAACTTTCTAACTATTGGATTAATGAGCAGAGTCCGTCCGTTCAACTTCCTCACTCCTTTATTCAATTGAATAAAGGAGTAGAGCCCGTTCAACTTTCTAATTCCTTTTGGATTAATGAGCAGGCTCTTCCTCGATTGGTATAAATAGGAGATCTCTCAAGAATGGAAAAACACACAAGAGAATACAAGTTTATTCATTACTGCTTCAAACTCCTTCTTTCCAATTTTAAAGTTATTCTTTTTTCATGTAAGGCTCTTCCTCGATTGGTATAAATAGGAGATCTCTCTCGACAAATTCCTTTCTGGATCAAACTCCTTCTTTCCAGTATTAAAGTTCTTTTTTTTTTTTCCTATTTAGAGAGATAGAGTATATCATAGCTAATTTGTAGACGGTTAATGTAGTGCAGTGTGAACCGACAACCAAATTTGTAACTCCATCTTTTGCTTGACCAAATTTGTAACCTTTATTAGTATATTTAATTTATACAATTTTGTCGATCAAACAGAAGTCTCCTAGGAAACATGTATGACTTTGAATAAGGAGCCTCGAATAGACCAAATAAAGTATGGTGTGTTATAGAAGAATTCGAATAATATACTTCGTATAATAGAAGATTTCGAGCAATAACATTATATATACGCTAACGGCAAATTGATAACGATTAATCTTTCATCCAACCACTTGAACTATTAGAGGTTTCAGTCAGTGAATTAAACGATGCTAGACATTATGTAGAGAAAACAATACTAAAAACAAAATAATGTTAAATACTGCATATCAAACGTGTCTTTTCTTCACTAGCCATATAATATAAAAATCCCTTGTAATCTCTTCTCCAGACCTCACATGCTCTGAGCGACATGGGTGCCTCATCAGGACATCTAGCTGTACCCTGTATATACAATAAATTGTAGAAATTGTATATAATTAACATAATTGTAAAATGTATGTCAGAAGCATCATAAGAATTTTGCAAGTGGTTCTGTGATACCCACGTTTTAGTCTGTGGGTTGAATTTTTTTTCTCTCTCTTAATAGTGTTACGTTATAAAATCATGTTGTGCACCAAAGTTATGGACATCTTTCTAGCCTTATTTTATCTTTTTTGTTTCTATGTCTTTTGAGACTCGTGTTTGTGATATTGGTCGGTTTTCCAAACAAGTTCGTCTACTATTTAATATTTTTTCATCTCTGTCTGTTACAATAACAGTCGCACAATAAATTTTGACATTCCAAACTTCCCAAATACACCCCGAAAATATTAATACTAAGTGATATGATAAAGGATCCCTAAGTCTCTTTCGAAAGATAATCATGATGTTCTCAAACTTGGTATTATACATAATAATATCATTCAGTACAGCCGGTGCTTAGTATCGATCTAAATAACAATGAGTTCATAAAAGAATTTTATTGTTGCAATCACACGTTATTTCTTCATGTCCCAGAACCCAATTACACCTTCAAATATTACCAATTTAAATGATAAAGGATTCCAAAGTTTGACTCACAAGATAGTCAATGACCATCTCAAATTTAGGATGATATAGAATAAGGTTATACATGATAAGTAGCGATTAGCACCACTCTATGTAGCAATAAAGTTACTGTCATATTGTTCAATGAAAAATACATCAAAACTTCATTAAATAATGTAACTATGATGTCACTACCATATAACCATCACTCGTGTTTACTAGTTATAGAGAAAGTTATGAATTAAGTCCTTGTTTGATTTTCATTATTTTCAAAATATATTTTCCTCTCTTCTTTTCAATCACATTTTCAATAAAATAATATTAAACGCAAACTAAAAATTTTTCCTAATTTTTCAACCTCACATTATCCATCAATCCACAATTCTAAAATATAAACATACTCTAAATTCATCCTTGATACTTATTTAGCCCCAATTTGGTGGAGATTAAAATCAAATTTTTAGTAAAATTTGATAAAAGTTTATAAAATGTGTGGTTAAAAAGTTGTGAATCCTACAAAATGTATGATTAAAATTAATTGTTCACTTTGATTTTAATTTTAATTTTAATTTGTACCGAACGAGACTTAAGGCCCTGTTTGATTGGTGGGTTTTCCATAAAAAATGTCACATTCGAGGAAAACGAATTTCACTTTGATCGTTTGATTGCAACGTGAAAATGAAAATCAAATTTCAAAATACAATTATTTTTAGCTGTATTTTCTTTATTTCAATGAAAAATAAATTCTTATAAATTTGATGAATTTTTTTCTTCTAACTAACATGTCCTATCTTTGCCGTTTGCCCTAAATTTTTTTCCAACTCCTTCAACTGATCCACATGGTTTGACCGGCGATCCAGTAATGGTGCAGTGGCTTTCATCAGCAGCATAAAAACATCATCAGCAGTCTCACACAAACACTGTTACTTCAATCACAAGATGACCACGTGACGTCACAACTTTTGTTTTTATCTTGTTTGGATCAAGAATTCAGTAAGTACTTTTATCTACCTACGGCAAAAATAAGTAGTATAAGTACCACTATTACATCGGTATTCATACTTCTAGATAGGATGTGCTGAAAATTTGACCTCATAAAGCTACTGCTACTCACCAAGAAACTTAAATGCTATAAGCCTATAACTATTTGCACTTCAAAATTCTCATTTCAAAATAACTTTGTGAGTTCTAAAACCCGGTTTTTTGTTTAGCTAATGAATTTTCAAAAACCCGGGTTTTTTTTTTTAATAATGGATTTTCTTATGGAGCTCACAAGAATCATTTTCGAGTCTTATATACTTGATGCAAAACGTATTATTATATCGTTCAATTCTATCTCGTTGAAGGTCGATAAACGTATTGACTAAGGCTTTGGAATAGGGGATCAAGCATACCCCAATGTAATTTAATTCGCTGAGCAATGATTAGTACAAAATGTACAGAACTGTGTATTATTTATGTAAGAATGATGTCACATTATGCTTAGGTAAATCTGTATTTAATTGTTACCTTTGCTTGTTAAACAAGATGTGTCAGATGTCAGTAATAGGCTGAGCTGTTGTAATGTACAAGTCAACAAAGCAGAAATCATAAATTTGGTACTGTTGGCGTATACTAGGCGTCAATGCACTTAATTCACCCAGTAATTACTCGAAGAGTAGCAAATTTTCACTTATTCCTAGCGTTCAACTACTGTTTTGATCCTTGATGTACAACCCAACTTTGCTTCTTTTGGTCAGACCTAGATTTGTTGAATTCCATTACATTGTGACAATCGATTCTGGTCTTAAAATGAATGGATAATGAGTGTGTGTATATCGTGTGAATCGTTGTAGTATTATACCTTTTTTAAAGTAATCATTTCCAAATCGTTTCATACGTAATAGAGTTCTCGATAATGAGACAATTGCTCTGATATCACCATTACAAACACTTGATAAGGAAGGAAAACACTCAATCAACTTATGAATAACAAGCAAGGTTTGTACGAGCGAGGTGAGATTGAAAAATAACCGTATTTGCATTTTGAATTTGTTGTATTAGGATAAGTATCTAATAGTATTAAAAAAAGTAAAGAACTCAAAATCATCTCGAGTGTTTGACATATGCACTACGGATTTTATTGCACGTTCAGAAGACATTACTTGTTCATTAATACATGCTTGATTGACAACCCTAGTTAATTCTACCAAGTATGAAAGAGCTTGTTTCCCAAAATGGGTAGAAATCAATGTTGGCCTAGTTTTCCCGTATTTGGGTGAATGAAATTTTGGGAAAGGAAGATATGGATTGATTTCTTGGGTTATCCCATTTGAATATTTTCACATAAATAGGATTCCACGTGACTGCAAAATCTGAGGTTCACAGGATGAACAAAGATACGAAATTTGCATGAATGGTTGTTTCATTTACACTTATGGTAGATTGTGTGATACCATCACTTTACGAGTGTTTTTGTTTGGTCACATACCATAAAGAACAAAAATGTGGTACAAGATACTCTTTACATTTGGACAGTATAATTGATAATACTTTTGTTACGTTTCTTCTTAAATACGATTTGTTATATATCGTCAATGAGGATACAATTAAAGATCCATTTAACAGAGATTGTGCTTATTACATAAAAGAAGCACGTAGAAGTTACATTAGACAAACTTCTTCTAAAAAAGCCTTCAAAATCAGACAAAACGCTTTTAGAAAATTATCTAAACAAGTTCAAAAGCGTCTTATATTTTTTACTTTTTAAAGCGCTACCAAATATGCCCTAAGAAATGAATTTATAATAGTGCAACCACGTCGACTCGGTAAAGAATTAGATCGACATGTAGAAAAGATATTTCAAGAGAAGTGAGAATGAATTTATTTAATTTAGCAATGGAAAATTGCCAATACAATGACCAGTAGATGATGATCAAATCTAACCAAACTTTAGAAGATAAATTCTATCTTATCTAGATATCTAAATGTATATAAAATAGTCCCTATATAGCTTAACAATTAAGACATCTTTTAACAAAGATATACTTTAGAATTTTCACTTTTTAAGTAATAAACATGAAAGTGCGTCTTTAATAAAAAAAATAAAATTTAAAATTACTTCTTTGAAAAAATAAAATAAAATTGGGAACTGGCCATTGGATGGGTCAAAACTGGCCCATTGGACCACAATTAAAGTGCCATTCTGTATCCAAAGGCCAGCCCAACAGCTATGACAGAAATTAGCCAATTCTTACTCAATTATTGGACTGTGTCATTCATAAGCTAAGATGGTTTAGCTCATGTTTGGTAGATATTAAAATTAAATTTTTAATAGATTTTAATAAAAATCGATGAAATGCATGGTTGAAATGTGATGAGTTTCATGAAATATGTGGTTAAAATTAATTATTAACTTTAAATTAAATTTTAATTTCTACCAAACAGATGCTTAATTATAGAGTGTATTTCTCAATCGTTACACGGATCTTATTTTCGCGAGAGACGGAAAAATCAAATTCAAAAGAATTGATTATCCATCTACATTCAAGATCGAGAGTAACACGATGCATATTAATTTAAAATAGAATATAAAACATTAAATTCGAGTAGAAAGTCATTTATAATTTAAGACGTAACAAGAATGAATAGCAAAATGGATTACAAAATAGTTTTAAAACCATAATGGTATCGCTATCCAGAATATTGATTTTAAATGAAATTATGCACTTTATTTATCAAACTGCTCCAACTCTCTAGCTGGCTAACTTTTGTATCAATCCATGGTCCTTCTTCAAGACTTGTAGTTTTCAATTTTTTCTGCAAGTTATTTAGAAATTAATAAGAACAAAAACACACATGTAAAAGAGAGAAGTAGATTAAAAAAATGGGTCCAAAATGAAAAACTAGTTTAGAAGAAGAAACAATGATTATTCGAATGTATTTTTGAAGGAAACATGATATTTAGTATGTCATGTAATGATCCAAGCGTCTCTGTGTCCAAATCGTTATATTATACGTACTGTCCACTTTGGAAGAGCATGTGTCATCTTATCACTCACGAATTTATCTCGCATCCTCCAAGATTTGAATTCTAAATAGACAATACGTATGATATAATCGTTTGAACACAAAGACTCAATGTTACATGTTGAATTGAATGAGACGATAATAACTTTATCACATGCACCTTTTGTTTAATCATATAGGCTCGAAAACTAACCTCTGACTTCTTTGACGCCACAATCAGCGAAACATTTCATCTCGCAGAAGGTGTAGCCATCGCCCTTCTCGGAGCACTGCATGTGGCAAGCGTCGTAGCATTCTTTGAATTCCTCCTCCTCGGTGGCTTCAGACTTTTGAATTTGCATAGTTGCCATCACGACGAGGCACAAAATAAACACAGCAACAATTTTCTTGGCCATTTTCTTTACTTGCAAATGCTCTTAATTTTATTTTATTTTTCTTCGGACAAATTTCTCGAGGATGTCATAAGGACATATCTAAGCGGAATGGCATTAGGTTTTTGCTAAAAATAAGGCTATGAAGTAGTAGAAAAACTCGGCCCACCTTCCTTGATTAATGAACCGAGTTTAAGGGAAAGAAATGGCCTTCCCATGGTGATTCAATATAGAGCTATACAAAGGTTTTAATTCTATGAAAATGACGAAAGTTAAAAGCCCTTAACATATGTCCTAGTTCTTGATTTATTGCCTCGTATTTTGTAAATATATATTTCACACTAATTTGCCATTTTGTCATAGATTCCTCGTGTAGATGATATCTATCAATTGTCTTAATCAGTATATTGTTCGGGATTGTGTCCCAACAGAATTGGCTAGCTCGATTTCTATCGCAAGAGGTTTGCACCCAATGAAAACCTTAAAAAAAAAGTTCTGCATCAACCATTGGGGTCGTTTCTTCCACTACACAAATTACATTAGGTGTAATGAAATCGAGATTGAAGGACAATATTTTTGAGTGATGATGAGGAATAATTAGAATTTACGCGTTGAAATTGTCGTTATTCGAGTAGAGACAAATCATATGGTTGTTTTTAGGTTTAAGCATGGAGAGGAATTTATCACCATGCATCAAAAGTTAAACTAGACAAATGTTTTTCGACTGTTGTCCCTAATTTTACTCGGTCGAACGTACTAAACATGTCGTTTGAGTATATAATCGTCCCTTCTTGTGCAATCTTTGAACAATAAACAAGATTTAAGATACAAACGATGATAAATATAATGCAAAGCTATAAGAAAGATCAGAAGGTATCTGATGCAAGGATGGTACCCCATTGGAGAGGTACAAATAAGTTTGAAATTGCCATTTTTCTTTGAATCTCTATTAGGATCGAAGTTTAGTATGTGAGAATCCTACTTGCACAAGTTGTCTTTTATAGGAGGAGGAAAATGTAGAAAACTACTGTCACATTAATTTAGTGGATTTATAAAGAGACTGATGAAATCTCTTCAAGATTAGGTAATTTTAATTTGGGAAAATTAGGGATAAGCTCTTCAATATCTCATGTTCTGTGATTATAGGTCGAGTGAAATTTTATGATCCAAAATTGACAGTTTCGATAACATGAGGACTCGGATTCATAGGTTGAAGATCTAGAACCTCACTTTTGAATGTTGAGTTTCATAACTACGTTACTTGAAAAGTTAGAGATCGTAACCCTAATGTTTCAAACCATGTTTGTGATCAAATTTGTATCAAGCCAGCATGTGTGGGACTCAGAACTTAAACGTGTTTGAGATAACTTCTGCCGCTTCTGTTTCTACTTCTTACATAAGTGTTTCACGAGGAAGTTATCTTTGAATAAACTTTCTTTAAAAACTTTTTTAATGAGACAATTTATTTCTAGAGAATTATTCAAATAGGTTAAGAAAACTTTTTATTTATTTATTTATTTTGTCTTAATAGTAGCCTTTGATTTTCTAAAGTCTAATCAAATGGGCCCTAAGTTACCTAGGCGATACTTATTTGGGAAAAATTCATTTATCAAATTTTTACTATATACTATTACAAAAATAAGAAAACAACTTTCAAATTTCTAAAATCAGATATTTGACACACACACACACACTATA
>CAIGRB010015046.1:31148-53681 GCA_903798255.1 Fraxinus quadrangulata
AAAAATATCTGATTTTTGAAATTTAAAACTTCAAATCTGATTTTAGAATATAGATCTTGAAAAGTAGGGAATTATGTAATTTCCATTACTTATTTTCACCTCAAAATCGTGGGAACAGCAGCTTAAAAGCTATGGGCTCATTTAATATTTGACAAACATGCTCGTATACATACTCATACGAACACTTTATTATATTTTTTGTAATTAATGGCTTACATTCGTTTGTGTCATCAAGCTTTTAGTTCTTACAATGGAATCTAGTCCTTAAAAAAAAAAGAAGGAATAAGACAACATAAGAAGATCAGAATAACTTTCGGACAATGATTCCAACAAGCATTAGCAGAAGAGATGACGAGGAAACGATAGATGGATTTGAAGCTGAGTTGGGTGTGAGAACTGGTTTGCTCCCTGGGTTTGCTTTCGGAACTAATGAACCTTCAGGTGAAGCTGACGGTGTAATATCGAGTGGTGTTTCAGCTGGTGGTGGTGCAGCTGCTGCTGCGGCCGCTTTGGAAGCTAAACAAAGAAAATGAACAAATAAGCGTGGTTAAAACTGAGGCTCGATTCTGACGTATTATTATGAAAATATAAGTAACATCATATAATTCTATTCTGAGAATGTTACCTTTTGGACTATGAGCATGAGGAGCATGAGCAACGGGTGCTTGAGTTGGCGCAAATAAGGCAGGACCTGAGGTTGTTTGATTAAAACAAAAGATAACAAAGATTTCTTCATGCGAAAGAACAAAATAAGAAATCCAAAATTGCAAAATGGTGGGTATCCGTGGAAGCACCACCAGAGGAACCAAAACAAAACGAATGGATAGACTCGCGACACTATCATGGCCAACTATACCCAATCCTTTATCATATTAAAGGAAAAATGACTTTATCTTGATTTTCGGCGGATAGCGGGAAAAGCTAAAAACATTTTAGGATATCCCCTATTTTCCTATTCCATTTTCTAAGAAATGTCATATTTGATGGGCTTATTTTCTTGGGCACTTGTTTTCCACCTTCCACCCCACATGTGCACCATTTCGTTGAAATTGAGGAAAAGACTTTTCCCACCAAGCCTTTTCTAGACTACAGTCCAAAATTTTTTTTTTTTTTACTTTTTGACAATGGAAACAAATTTCATAATTAATTGTAAAAAAAAATTATTTTGATACAAATGAAGGCCAAACGAACACTAAACTTTGATTAAAAAAATGATTTTTTAGGGGAAAAATTCATTTTTTTTTTTTTTACTTTTTGGAAATGGAAACAAATTTTATAATTAATTATGGAAAAAATTATCACTTTAATGGATAATTTCCATATAAAACAAAACCAAACGAACACAAAATTTAAAAAAATTTCGGGTGAAAAATTATACCAATCAAATACACTTAATTTCCAATTCCCTGCAAAACAATTTCTAAGCAATTGTTTTCTTTTGAATTCATTTTCTTTCCACCTATTTTCCATCATTGCAATCAAACGGACCCTTATAGTTAAAAGGATCATGACAATTCTCGTTACAGTAATGTCGTTTAGTTTGCTTTTCTTCTTTGATACTATTATTTAGCTCAATACAATCCATGTTATTTAAAAAGTCATTTAAGTCTCTTAGAGACATAATGGGGGGAACCCAAGCACATACACATGAAACCTACACCTTATTTTGTTGAGTTGTATTACCATTTAAAAGAGAGAAGTCAAAAAAGATAGGACATGCAATTTTCTCTTATAAATTTATTTTTCGTCATAGTGAATTACTGCAACGGTGAAAGAGAATGTATTCTCATATTGTGACAAACGTCTATAAATTTTGCGTGTTTTTGTGTCTATTTTCTTTTTGCGATTTTATTGCTCTTGGTGGTAGAATTAATGTTTTCAATTCTCAACAAATTCACCATCACGTCTAGTTAGTATATAATATTGATTTCATATAAGTACGGAATATTAGAGTTAACCTGGAGCTGGTAAGGCAACGCCAGTGGCTGCAAAGTATAAGAAAATGATTATTAGTGACAATAATCGCCTATAATGAACATAAAGTGAATGTATGATAAGCTAGAAATATCATCCAGTGCTATTCAATTCACCCTACCAAAGATGCCAGAAATCCATTGGGAAAGATCAAACTCTACCTTTGCATTGCAACGGCACTGTACTGTTACACATTCGAGGGAGTGAAATCGCCAAAGGCCTACTGATAAAGGGTATTGAGACAGGAACATTCCCAGTTACAATGAGGCATGTACAATCCATGCTATCACTCGTGAGATTTTTCAGTGAATTGCAGCATTCTGCAGGTGGTGAAGATCCAGTGCCACTGCTTCCGGTCAAGTAATTAAAGCATGGGGTGAAGCTGCTTATCATTGAACTTGTACATGCTGTGTTAATTTGCCCGTTTACTCTAAAAGCTGAAAGTAACAATAGAGATAATATAAGCACTGCATTTAGACATGAATATGCCATGAAATTTTCCACGGATTTCAGTTCCTGGAAAAGAAATGGAGAAGCAAAAACTTATAAGTTGAAGAATTTAACTTCTTGGTTTACTTGGAGAGAACAAAGTGGTAGATTTAAGGTGGGTTTCTGGAGATCAACTACTTCAACTAACAATTATTTGAAGTCAGCTGCTGTTTTGACTTGAAAAGAAGGATTTCCATGTTGGGAAGGGATAGTTATACTTCTTGCTTTGAGGGTGGTGGTATACTTTGATACTTTGCCAGCCCATTAAAATTATAATTTATTTATTTTATACTGAAGTGGAATCCGCGGCCAGTAGAAAAGTGGTAGAATAATATTATTTAGCCCTTATTTTTTTATTTTACTATTTTTAATTCACACACTTTTCAATAAAATAATATTATACGTAAATTTAAAATTTTTTCTTTTTTTTAACCACACATTCTTAAAAAAAAGTACTATTCCAATTATTAAAATAGCAAATAATGGGACCAAACGCCCTAATCAAAACCTCAAGTAAAGATAAAAATTAAGGGAAATTGCAGTGGAAATCTCTAGTCTATTAAATTTGAGTAAACGGGTCCCTAAATCTTTTTTTCTTGGCAGATTGGACCCCAATGTTTCAAGTTTGTAGCAATTTGGACCCACTATATGGTTTTCATCCATGTTGCCTTAGAAAGTCAAATTTTGATCGAAAGCGATTAAACCCAATTGAAAAAAAAATTAAACAAATTCCTCCCTTTTCCATCCACCTTCTCGTTGCCTGCTACTATCACCCTCAACCCGGCAGTGCCTAACTGCCATCCTAGGCAAAGTGGTGGGAGAAATGAGGGTGATGTGGTGTGGATAGGGTTCGGGTGGCAAGGTAATGGTTTGTCTTCTTTTTCTTTGTTCTTTTCACTATGTTTTGTTTCCTAGAGCATGTTTGAACCTCTCTTTTTTTGTCAAAATAAAATTTAGAATAGTGATTTGATAAAGAATGTATGATTAAAAATTAAGATTTTTTTTTTAATTTGCGTGTAATATTATTTTATCGAAGAATTTATAGTTAAAAATAAGAGAGAGAGAGAGAGAGAGAGAGATGTATTTTGAAAATAATGAAAATCAAACAAGGTTTATTTTATCCTCAACCCGTGTTTCACGTGCCTTTTTTAACCACATCATGGATGGAAAACATTATTTGGTAATCAATGTACTACAAACTTGAAGCTTTATGAATCTATCAAGTAAAGAAAGTTGAGGACCAACAATACACATAGTTGGATACTTCAACTGCATTTTTCCTTAAAATTTTTCATGTTCTCCATAGTTAGGGAGGTTTATTAAAATTATAAAAAAATATGCAGTCCAATGCTTAGATGCCTTTCTTGGTAAATCTTCCAATGTTTAAACTTTCTGATTTTCTTCTTTAATTAAGAAACTATAATCTATTAAGTTCAAAAGTTGGCCAACCAAACAAACCTATTCATTTATGTGATGTCCTTCTCCTCCCCCCCCAAAATACCTATTTAATCCTAAGCCCTTTTTCGCCTCTTCAGCCAAGTTTACATTTTCAAGTGCTCAAGCAAATATTTTCCATTCCAATAGTCCATCTTCCATAACCTCTGAAATTTTATATTTTTTGTGTTTTAACATTTGTTTTAGTAAATGGCTTCCATAGCAAGTAAAATAAGTCTAGTCCTTGTTCTTGTAGTCACGCTTTGGGATGCTACGAAAGCTCAATCGGGTTGCACTACGGCCCTTGTGGGCTTATCCCCGTGTCTCAACTACGTTAGTGGAAATTCATCGACTCCATCCTCATCGTGTTGCTCCCAGCTTTCGAGTGTAGTAAAGTCGCAGCCGCAGTGTCTTTGCTCATTGTTGAGTGGTGGTGGCGCTTCCTCATTAGGCATCACGATAAATCAAACTCTAGCACTTGCATTACCCAATGTTTGCAATGTACAAACACCTCCGGTTAGCCGGTGCAGTGGTAATATGTTGATTTTGTCACACTCTTCATGTCTCGTTTAATTATTGCATATAACTAATATCGAATCTTTCGTTTTTTAACTATTTGTAACCTTATAAATAAGATTTTTCTCGTAATTTTTAGCCAGAATAGTTATACAAGTTACAGTATTCATTTCCAAACTAGCACATAATCTCAATTTAATTTGATTTGCTTGTAAATACAGATGCAAATGGAGGAACAACTTCTGCAGCTACCCCGGCTAGCTCTCCTGCTGAATCTCCTGCAGATTCCTTCGATGGAACTCCTGATGTTCCGACCATGCCATCAGATTCAGATATTCCATCAGGTATTAATATAAGTTCAATTGAGACACAAATCTCACAGAGTAATAAGAATATGAGATTCTTAAGTTTTCAGAAAGTCGACAGTTCATTGAACAAGATTTTAATTTGTATTAAGAACTGAAATTTATTTGAATGCAGGGACAGGATCTAAAACAGTTCCTAAAACAGACGGTGCCTCTGTTGGAGGAAGCAACATAAATGCGCCATTCAATTTTGTCAGCATCCTTCTTTTCGTTGCATTATGTGCTTTGGCTGACACCGGGTTTTGAGATTAGACGACAGTTTAAGGGGTTCTTATGCGGTTAAATTCGTGCACTTTTTCCATTCGGAGGAAAGGGATTTTACTAATGTCATCAATATTGCCACTCTATTCCTAGTTCTATGTTCATTGAAAGAATTATGTACCAGTTATTATCCATGTGGCTTCTTCGACAGGAGTCGAGGCCTCAACAGATTCTTCTGTACTGTACCTTTATGAGATTGTTTATGGAACTTGTTTTTGTCATTGTTTGGGCATCATTTGAACTCTTTGTCGTTCTTCTTGACACAGCTTATGCAATATAAAAATTGTTGGAATCTGATCTGAAATATTCGATCCCATTATTAGATAGAGAACCTCTGATTTAAGTAGCTTGATCAATAGTGAAGCATTGCATCTGGAATGAATAGGCCTTAGAAATTTTCCCATGATTTTCCATTCGAGGCAATATTGTTTTATAATCAGAGAAGGCTTGAAAGGATGCAAAAATGATTACATTAAAATGAAGGGTTAGGGCATGTGAGCCGATGTAGGCCTTGCCATTATGTACCAAGCTCGTCCAGGGTAGTGAGGTGAGTAGCTCGGCTCAGTCATTTTGACTCCTCTGAGTTCAAGTACACCTAAGATAATTGGCTAGTTGGCACCGAGATGGAAACAAAGACGAGGCACAGTTACCTACTCTTAACGGCAAAAATTTCACGTCTATGTACATCCAGGAAGCCACATTACTTTCCACATCAGTACTAAAACTGGAAAAAGACAACTTGCTAACTATAATTAACATTAAAACTTGCTTTTACCTATTCCTGTTAAGACAAATATTAGCTTTTCCCAGTAAAATGTTTCCACAGAAGTTGGTGAACTGAGCTGTGCTGTAGGTAGCAACAAATAATTAAAGAACAGATAAACAAGGTGGATAAAGGTAGGTAACAAACTTTCATTATAAGATAAGAGATTTTAGCGCAACCTGATAAATGTTCGGAATACCTAATATACCTCAGCATAAAAAAATCATGGTCGAGCATGTAAGTCTACGTTATGATTTAGCTCCACACAGTCGACATGGAAATTCAGAAGACATCAATCTATCTATCATCTGAAAGATTTCTAGGTAAGTTATAGCCGCTGAGCTCATTGCACCCACAACAGTGTGTAATCTCTTGCTAAAAATCGAATCACAATATAAGAATTTCATGATTAGCAATGTCGTGCACAGTTAAGGATCAATCTACCAATTTCTGAATTTTGAGAGCAATAATAAGTAACACTAAAATTAGAAACAAGCAGTGCAAATAGGCATGCCTATAGTGGTTCATTTTGAATATGAGAGCTATCTTGAAGTTTTCTCTATGGTCCAACACTTTTGGTAAGAAAATGGTCTTTCTTTTAGAATTTGTATTGTATGTAATAGGAACGTTAGTTTTGGAGCAAAAAGATGTCGATGTCGGCTAGGTATACCAAAGGACTTAAGAACTATATTACTGAACCATATTTTAGGCCCTGTTTGTTTCTGATTAAAATCAGATTTTAATTTAAGTCAAAGTCAAACAATCATTATTAACCACATCTTTCATGGGTCCCACAGCTTTTCAACAACACATTTCAAAAACTTCTATCACGATCTACTAAAAATCTAATTTTAATCTCCACCAAATACCCACTTAGTTATCAGATACCTTAGTTTTATGAAAGTTGGCCAACCAAAGTACTAAATAAAATTGTCTCTTACGTTCAAATTCTAGTATAAATTCGCTATAATCTTCTGCTTCCCAGTAGTGGCACACAAATTTTTCATGGTTTAATAGTAATTAGCTTTTTTCGACATCAGCGCGATACCTTAAACATCGTTTATGGCACCTGAAAGAGTCGAGTTTTGTCTTATCCTAGTCCTTTTCTTCATGCTTTTAGGTGGATCCATGGCACAGTCGAGCACGAACTTCACCAGCACACTCATGACCTCTCCTCGTGTTTAAGTTACGTTACTGGAAACTCGTCCACTCCATCATCATCCTGTTGCTCGTCTCTTGGTAACGTTGTTCAGTCGCAGCCCTGGTGTCTTTGTACTCTACTAAATGGTGCTGGTTGTCTTTTGGTTTAAATATAAACCAAACTCTTGCTCTGGCACTTCCCAGCGCATGTAGTGTTCAAACCCCTCCTGTTAACCAGCGTAAAGGTATAATTTTTCATTTTTTTGGCTTTTCGGATTTTTTTTTTTTTTTTGAAACTCAATTACGAGCTTATAAGATGTGTTACTTTACAGCAGCTGCAAATGGACCGGCCTTTCCCCTTCGCCTTCACCGTTCAGCTCCCCTGCAGATGGTTCTGATGAACCGGCTAAGAGTCCTACTACTACCACCATTCCCTCTGCTTCTCAAGGTATATTTAATATATGACTATGTTGCCACGTTGAACACCAATGGTGCTACGTAGCATTAAGCTTTTAGATGAGGTGTTTTGACCGTTCCATAAATATAAAGATGCATTATTTTTTAATACACAAAATCGAGGATAATCTCAAGTATAGACAACCTTAAAGAAGATTCAAAATATTGACCACAAAACTAAGAATGATGCTATTGTCTTGATGAATCCATGATACACGAACAGGATCAAAGACAGAACCAAATACCAGTGGGAGAACTTCTGGTGGAAATATTATCAAATCGCCGATTCATCTCGCGAGGGTGGCTTTATTCTAACTTTTAGGCTTCCTGAGGAGTTTTGTGCTTGTTACATTTTTTTTTTTTTTTTTGTAAACAGAGTTTTCTGCCCGTTTTGAATGCTTATAACCTGCTTATATTTGTTTCTGTATCAACTTATTCTCTATTATTTTCCATAGTTTGTACTAAAGGAAATTGGTTTTACTTATTTTGTCGTTAACTACTTGGGGCATTATCATACAGCTGTGGCTCTATTTATATCAGTTCTATTTATTTATAAATTATTGGAATTTTTCCAACAAATTATATCTTATTCTTAATGAGTTTGGAGTTGGCTACCTGAATTATTTTTGGCACTCTTGTTTAACATTAAATCTACTATAAAATCTAATGCAACTATAACGGTTCATGTTAATTTTTAGTTTAGTCGTCCATCATATATAACATCACTCTTATAAATAAACAATTATTCTCCATTATTAATTTGACGCTAAAATTCAAAATTTGACTCCATCCAAAACTAGACGAGTAAAAGTAGATTGATCGTCCAAGCTCTCGGTAGTTTTGGCCTTAAGTCCATGCCATAGGTTTGCTTACCTCTAAACAAAAAAATTATTAAGCGTAAATATTCAAAATTGTAACCAACGTAAGCTGACAATCTCACTCGTCAAACTCATGAGCCACTTGCGGCTAAGCGCCCCCAAAAGGCAAAAATACATCTTTTGAAATAATGGAGTGATACTTGATTTGTAAAATTATTTTTAAAACGTCTTATGTTTCAACTGATAAATACAATAGCAATATTAGACCTAATTTCCTCATTGAAATATTTTTTTTAAAAAAAAAAAACTAGCAAAAGATTTAAATATTTTGTATTTTGCTCATTTTGAATAGTTTAAAAATAAATGTTTCAACTAGCAATCCCATCTATTTTATTTTATAATTAGATTAAAATATATATATTTAATTACACACGTTAATAATTAATTTTGTAATTATAATCAAGAAATGGATTATGTGGTGGTGGTAGAAATATCACACCATTGATGCTGGAACCAGCTTGCAAAAGACCCACCAAATGAGAGAAATAGTCCATTCCAGAATCCAAATCAAGCCCAAAATCAGACAGCATGTGCATAGCACGTGACTTTCGGGTTGTCTAACAAGTAGAGCATGGAATATCCTCACTCATGCCAATTCTATACCAATTGTTAGGGTAATTTCTTGTTCAGTTTTCACACAGTCTTTTAACAAAATCAATCTCACCGACTGAGAAATATTCCAGAAATATATAGATGTGTGTATATCTTTACGTGAATACGAAATGTGATTGTGATACTTGAATAGTATTTGTTAGTTCTTGAATCCAAATGGAAAAACAAACGCTCTGGGACCTGGGCATGTTGTTTTTTTTCCGAAATTTTTCATCTTTTTGGAGAATGTTTGAAACCCAGTTGAATTCTTGTTCTCTTCATCGGGTTCGTTGTTTGACAGGTGATTCTGATTTTGTTAATCAACATTGTATTCGATTTTTTTCTGCGGATTTCAATATAATCTTTAAATCTTATGAATTTTGTAGTTGTATCTTTTAATTTTGAGATGAACCCATGCCTGAAATCCTAAAATATGGTGGCGCACTTGTAATTTTATTATTAATTTTTTTTGCCCTTTTAGCAGGGTGATTTTAGTTTCACTAGATGGATGTTAGGGTGTGAATATATTTTTCTGGGGTTGATTAAATATGTTAGGATTCTTAGGATGTGGGGATTGTCAATCTATGGAGTGAATGATCCCATTTTTTTTTTTTATATTTTATTTTCCTTGTTTCAATTTGTAAAAGGGAGTTCTAGTAGTCCTCTTGTTGAAATTAACTCCATATTTTTTCTTCTCAAACAAAGTTGAGAGCCTTGTCTATGCTTGTGAATGTTGTATAGGAAGGACAATTATAGATTCTATTCCATGTAACATTTATGAGAAGGATGAGAAATTATGCTTATGTAGAATCTTCTGTGCTTGTTGAACTGCATTTTCATGAACCTTAACTCTGGAGTTTCTGCCTTGTTAATATATAACAATGATGATCTTATTCATAAATTTTGAGCTGAATGGCCATTCATGTCCTATTGCCTTGTTTCTGAAGTATACTTACGTATTAAGGCGGTGGTTTGAAATAACTGAAATATTGTTCTTGATTTATTGATAGGGGTTGTGACTTTATTCATTTGCAACACATTTTTTGTTCTCCTTGATTCTGTGCATGTATGCAGAAGAATATATTTAAAAGCTCAATGAAATGCACGCCTGCACGCTAAGTGCAGTGAGGTGTGTCTTTAGTGCATTATAGTGTTGTAATTGCTTTGAAGGTGCCCAACAAGCTCAGGTGCAAAGAATGCAAAGCGTAATACGTTCTGTCTTCGTAAAATTTGGTTTCTTGAATCCTTGCCATCTAAATCGGTCATTTCACTTTAGTTTCTTATGTGGAGTTTATGTTTTTGCGGTTATAAATTGAATGGCTTGTTATAGTACTTGATCTGAAACTGCTTAGGTTCTGATTTTGCTCAAAACAGTGGTAAAAAATGAACTTATGTTAGGTCAAATTTATTGAGAATTAAATTTCTAATTTTGCAGAAAATATTATGCGCGTGGATATTTTTCACTTGGAATCTATGATAAGCACCAACACGGACACATTGACACACAATTTTTAAAAAAAAGTACTGACACGATACGTCATCGACGCGTTGATTAACTTTTTTAAATTCTTCATTTATATCGTTTAAATAGTTTTATACTTATTAACTTTCTTGTCGAAATTTTTTGAAGATGAGTATCTATTTGTTATTTAATAATAATTTTAAGTTAAAAATGTATAATATTTCGAAAAGAAAATGACCATAATAGTGTTTGAGGAATGTCGGACACGAACACGCTACCCTTGTTGAAACTTTTGTACGACAGAGCTTGGAATATAATTAGTGGCTTTTTGAGGCATGTGTGTAGGAACTAGGAAGCATTACGGACATGGATATGTTATCTTAGTTGAAGCGTCCGTGCTACAGACCTTGGAATATAATGAGTGGCTTTTTAAAGCATGCGCGTAGGAACTAGGAAGCATTATTTCCTTGATAGCTTTGCACATTGGACTACTATGGGTAATGAGTGCATGGTGATATCATACTTGATTGTTTGTTGCAAAATTGTAGGTATTTTATCTCCTTATGATGGAGAATTAAGTAGTATAGCCTGTGTAGGTACCTATGGTGGCCTCTAGCCAGAATTCACGTGTTAAGTTGCGTGATATATTTACACTCGGATTACCTCTTTCAGTGGAATTGTTAGAGCAATTGTGTTTAGTGAATCAATAATTCTTTGTTTTCATGTGACATGGCATGGTAAAACTTTTTAATTAACTGATCCTTTTTGGATGTTTTGCCTATTTGAATATGCTCTCAGAATGCTTGCATCCCTCACCATTAGAGTTTTTTTAATTAATCAAGCTGTCAAAATGCGTGACTGGGATATTTTTGTTTGAATCACTCATCCGTTTATTGATTTTACTTATTTATGTGGTATTTTAGGTAGTATGTTTTGAAGCTGTCTCCACCGAGTATCGAATCACGGTTGCTTAAGAAGGAAAGAATCTATATACAAGATAGTGAATGGTAATGTCTGGACTTATTGAAGGCCTCCCTGATGCTGTCGCCCTCAGGTGCCTTGCACGGGTTCCCTTCCATCTTCATCCGAAGTTAGAACTAGTTTCACGCTCCTGGCGAGCTGCCATTTGTAGCACTGAACTCTTTAAAGCCCGTCAAGAGGTGAACTCTACTCAGGAATTTATATGTGTTTGCGCATATGACCCTGACAATCTATGGCAGCTTTATGATCCTCTGCATGACCTTTGGATAACTCTCCCGGTTCTTCCTTCAAATATTAGGCACCTTGCCCATTTTGGTGTGGTCTCTGTTGGCGGAAAGCTTTTTGTGCTAGGTGGTGGAAGTGATGCTGTGGATCCTTTGACTGGTGACCAGGATGGAAGTTTTGCTACTGATGTAGTATGGTCGTATGACCCAGTATCTCGGCAGTGGGCCCTACGTGCACCTATGATCGTGCCTCGTGCAATGTTCGCATGCTGTGTTGTGGAGGGGAAGATAATTGTGGCAGGTGGTTTTACTAGCTGCAGGAAGTCAATCTCTAAAGCCGAAGTCTACGATCCGGACAAGGATGTCTGGGTTTCAATACCCGATCTCCACCGCACTCACAATTCTGCATGTACAGGAGTGGTTCTTGGGGGTAAGGTTCATGTCTTGCACAAGGGATTGTCAACTGTGCAAGTTTTGGACAGTATTAAGCAGGGTTGGACTGTTCATGACTGTGGTTGGCTTCAGGGTCCAATAGCAGTCGTTAAGGGGAAGCTGTATGTAATGAGTCATGGTCAAATTTACAAGCAGGAGAGGGAATTCAGCAAGTTGGTAGTTTCAGCATCTGAGTTTCGTCGAAAGATAAGTTTCGGGATGATAGGGTTGGGAGATGATATTTACATAATTGGAGGAGTTATAGGGCCTGACAGAATGAATGGGGATATCAAGGTGACGACTGACGTTGATGTTCTGTTGCTTGGAAATGAGAGACCGGTTTGGCATCAGGTGGCTCCTATGACACGGTGCAAGGGAGCTGTCCTCGGATGTGCACAGCTGAAGATTTAGGTCATTTATGCAGTGCTTGAAAGAAGAGATCCGCCCTTTCCCAGCATGGTTTTGCGTGTAAACCATATATTGCTTTCCCTTTGATTAGAGTTTGGACTAACTTTTTTATGGTCATCCAATGCCTTTGAAAGAGGCAGTGCACCGCTGTTACTTGCAGCAAAAAACAGTGTATTAGAACGAAGAAACCTTTTAATGTTCTCTCGTTTATATTGGAGGTTCGTCTCATTTCTGTAATGGCACCTGGAATTATTTGTTTCGTATTTGAGTATTCTGCTTTTGAGCTTACCTTTATGGCAGTCGTAGATGGTTCATTTTGCATCTCTTGTGCATGGTGCTCTTATTTTTACGTTAGAGACATACTCTATTCATCTTTTATTTTAAACGCAATCTACTTGATTTTTGTATCGATTTATAATAACACAAATAGTAGTTGTTCGCACGGTCGAGCCAAAAGAATGAGCATTTAGAAATTGTGACCGTTCGATTTAGAAAGCCAACGTGTCAACAAAAAGTATTTGAAAAAGTGCCAGAAAATTATGTATTCTTAATTTTAGTGCTATTTACGTAAATAACTTAGGAGCTTTTAGTTGAAAATGCCCTGAAAATTGTGAGCCTTTGAACAAGGCTAGCCCAATAAATTTTTAATTGTTGGACTGTAAACCAGCCCAAATACACAAACCCTTGATAAACCCTAATTTGAAACTGACTGTTCTGCAAATCAAAATCAAAGAAAATGGAGGAAGAAAACGACAAGAACCCGGAGACAGATGTAGCTCCGGCCATAATATCTGTTCACCCGACCCATAAGTTTGTTTCAGCTGCCGTTGGGTCGGACCTCAGAGTCTTCAATTTGCAGTAAGAAACCATACTTATCTGTTGTATTAGTAAAGTGGGATCCAACCGAATTATTGAAACTTTTTCTGCTGTTATAATTCATTTGCAGGGAGGGTTGTGTAGTTACATTGACAGATGAATCAGGAGGCCATAAGGACTCAATTCGCGCTATTCGTTATAGTGCAAATGGGCAGCTCTTTGTATCTGCTGGAGATGATAAGCTTGTGAAGATTTGGGCCACTGATTCTTGGCGTTGTATTTATTCTGTGTAAGTCGTTATGAAACAATGAAGTGTATTTTTTGTTGAATATTTGAGTGATTTTGCAGGTGTATGCATCAACAATTTCAAATTTTTATGTGCACTTAAAATTTCTTAATAATACTGGTGATATGATGATTTCACTGAATTGACTGCGTGTTGCTGTTAATGTTGTTAACAGGGCTTCGGAAAAGAGAGTGAGTGCTGTTGGTATAAGTAACGATGGGATGTTTGTTTGTTTTGCGGATAAATTTGGAGTTGTGTATGTTGTGGATATAGAATATCACAATATGGAAGATTTAGTTCCAGTTATTAAGAAGGGTGTTCCCGTTCTTTCCCACTATTGTAGCATAATTACTAGACTGGTACGGTGTATATATATTGTTTAATATTTTTATTTTTATCTTTTACTTCTTGTTATGTGAGAGCTCAGTTAAGTACGTTTTGATTAATTAACATGGTTGCTCTTCATGCTTCTATGTAGTATAAATTCATACTGCTATTATTTAGTAGTCATAGTCTTGAATTATGGATAGTTTGGTGGAGAAGATTCATTTATTGTTTTACCAATATCTTTAGCATTCTTATTTAAATGTCATTGGTTGGGTCATTGTTTTACGGGAACTATTTTGCATTTCTGAGTATCATCTTACAGGAATTTTCACCAGATGGACGGTTCATTGTTAGTGCTGATCGAGACTTTAAAATTCGTGTAAGAGACCATCAGTGGACATTTTATGGTATACTTTATCTTTTTAGTAAAGGGGTTACCTTACTGTCTTTGTTGACAGGTTACTGTCTTTCCAAATAATCCAGTAAATGGAGCTCATGAAATACAGAGCTTTTGCCTTGGTCATACAGAGTAAGTGCTTCTCATAATCCCTAAGCATTTGATTCATTATCCATCAATCGTGTAGAGATGCATTAAATGTTAACCCTGATTATGCAAATTACCATGAATTAGTAGTGGCCATGGCAAAGATCATCTATATAAAATGTCCGGACTCCACAATCTTTGGTATCATTAGTTGAAGAGGCAGTTCTTATAAATCGCGAGTGAATAAAACATTTGGTTACCCAGTAACCCCAATAAATTACCTCACTTATGTTTAGTCTTCAGAATTTAATTTTACTTTAACCTCAATGCCTTGGATAATCACCCTCTTTGATTTCGTTTTTCTACTTCTTTCTTCTCTATTATTTTACTTTTTCCTCTCTTTATGGCCATTGACTGGTGAAGTTGACATTTTGTTGTGATTTGTCCATTGCGAGATTCATCTCTATTACTTTCAAAATGTTCTTCACTTTATGGCTGTTGACTAGTGAATATTAACATTTGGTTGTAATTTGTCCATTGCCAGATTCGTATCGTGCCTTACATTTGTTGGCTGTCAGGATTTTCCTCAGGGGCTTTTAGTCTCTGGAAGTGGAGATTCAACTGTGAGTATACTATGACTGATTATTGAAATTGTTTATAGATAATGAGTGCGTTCTACTTAGTTTTTCTAGCACCTGGATAAATCTAAATTGCTATGTATTCCAGGTTCGCTTGTGGGATCACACCTCTGGTTCTCTTCTTGATACCTGCAATGTTGGAGCGCAGGTATCTTCATTGTCCCAAATCAAAAATTCTGGACTCAGCTTATTCTCTTCCCTTCTTTTCCAGCAAGCTTGGCTAAGCTAAAGGGGAAAAAAACTTGACTTTAAACTTCTTATCTCCAAACATGTTTGATTACTTACTCTTTTCTAATTTTTTTATTTTGTTTTATTTTTATAATGCGGAAAAATTAAGTAACCAACTTATTTTCAACTTTGACCAATAAAATTATTATTTTTATAAAGCTTAGCCAAACATGCAGGAGATATTGAACGTTACTTCATGCTTTCAATCCTTAAATCTGCAATTTGAGTTTAGCAATATATAAACTTCAGCTTAACGATCATATTTAATGTTTCAAACAATCATATTTTTAGTGCGCAAGTGGTCTATCATATACATATAGAGTATTTATCCTTACATCATGTGGGCTGATGATTAGTATTGAAGTTCTGACATCGGGCTCTATCCTTTTACGTTAGATCTGTGATGTAGTTTGAGGTTCTAGCTTCTTGTCTATCATTTTTCAGTAGTCTTCCGACACTTTCATGTTTTCTGGTTTTAATTTTCTCTATGTTCTATAGGCAGAATTTCTACATTTTAACGGAAAAGAAGAGGAGATCTTGCCTGCTGTCACTGATTTATGTGCGACCCCTGATGGTTCACTAGTTGCAGTAGCCATTCAGAGGTTAGCTACATTTTATTTATTAATGCTCATCTGTGGACAGTAATTTTTGGATTTTTTTCGTATGATTATGATGTTAAGCTTTGTGTTCTAATTTTAGCTTGTCTGGAGTAATGCTGTTGAGATGCAACCAATCCACCAGAACTCTATCTGTTGCCAAAGTGAGTAGTTTTGTTTTTTAGAAGTGAGGAAATTTCTTGATTGCACATGAGGTGCAGAGTAAATTGGGAAAGTTGTACTGTTGGTTCCTAGGTTATTACCTAAGTAGCAAGTTGGTGTTCACAAAGGAGCTGAGTTGTCGTCAACAACGATTTACTGGAAACTTGACGGTATGTGTCATTGAGGACTCTGTGCAACTATAACGAAAGGTTGGACCAACTTGTGACACGGGTGATAGGTTAGGGGCCGCCGATACAATTATCTCGAGCAAATTTGCCCTGTGTATATTAACCGTGACTTGTATCTAATGAGTGGTTCCCTTCTTTTGGGTAGGTCGTTTCCATCCCAGGAGAGACTTTCATTCCCACGAGCATTGGGGCCGCTTCTTCATCCCCAGTGTTATGGATGGTCATGGGTGCATCCAGCTTATACGTTTCTGAATCTATATCTTTGGCTCGTGTAAGGGGCATCTCGGGTTTTAGTACAAGCGCTTCTGAGTCTTTAGACCACAAGACGTCAGTCTTGGAAGATGCAGAAATACCTGGAGGGGAGTTGCTCCTTCAAACCCTTCAAGGGAAATTGTCAATCGGAAAAGAAGCTTTTTCAGCTGCTGCAGAGGCTGTGAAAACTTCAATGCGCAATTTGTTAATCAAGAAGCAGTATTCAGCAGAGAGACGAGAATTCAGAAAGAAAGGCAGAAACGATATGAAAAGCAAACAATAGCTTAGTTTCGACACTAGCCAAGTCTTCTTGCTCGTTCGATTTTTTGGGGTAGGTAATACTTAATAGTGTCTTAGGATTTCTTGCAATCTTGTTAGTGCAAGAGTTATGAATTCAAGGAAGGTGTTGTACCATAGGTATTTTTCACATGGTGGAATAGGTGTAATCTTGGCCAGGCCTCTTTGAATTCTGGTTGATTCATTCTTGAGACGCCATTGGTTTCTTCAGCAGATATTTACTTCTTATGGAGACATCAACTATACAGTTTTGGCATGTTAAGTAAATTAAGTGGATATTAGAATTCGACTGGGCAATATTAAAGAAAAGTAATTAAATTTAGTCTTGTTTTTACTAAGTAATAAACTCACTTTTAAGTAAAGCGCTACTTATAATTGAAATTTTCACTTATTAGTAAAAATACTTGTAAGTAAATTTTAGTTAATTACTTATTAAGTAAATAAATACTCACAAGCGAAATTTTTAGTTAAAAGTCAAAATAATTGTTATAAGTAAAAAACATTCAAGAAATGTACTTATAAATAATAGGATTTGTCTAATATGGCACAAAAAGGATAAATTACAACAATATTCCATAATTCACCTTAATCATATCTTCTAATCTAATGTGTGCCTTCGATATATCTCTGTTATGACAAGTACATTTATTTACCAGAAAATGTTTCTATTGTTTTGACATTGTCATTTTGGATACATATTTTTCATACCTACTAGCTACGAAAATAATTCAAAATAAATGCTTTCAATTATTTAAAAAAATTAAATTCTCGGTTGTGCTTACAAGATAAGAAAACAAATTCATAATGCCAAATAGATATGTGTTCATAGAATAATATTTATCTCTAGATTATTTTGAGGTGATATCAAATAATAAACACAATTTTCTATCATGTTTGTACATAAATGTTGGCTTGCAACATAGGAATTGTGTGCATTAGGATTTAGGACAATGACTTGCATTTATATGTATTCTCAAATCATTTTCATAAAAAGAAAAATGAACACTAGAATCCAAATGAAGTAGAGGTGGGCCCTTAACATGCTGGCGTAGTTTTATTTGTTTTTACTTTCTCTCACAATAATGCATCTTAAGAGCATGTTTGGCTAAAGTCTAGAAGTAACATTGTAAGTAATTTTTAAGCTTAAAAAGAAGGCTCTTATTCTTCTTTAAAATGGAAACAAAACAAGCAGTGTATCCACCCTTTTTCTCTCTCGTCTCCATTTTCTGGCAAGTTGCTCTGTCTATGTTGCTAATTTGCTTTTCTTGATTGAATTAAAAACACACTCACATAGATACACAAAGGCTATTGAATCTTGTTGATCATCAATGCAAATCTGGGCTTGATTTTGACAATTTGCTTGTATGGAAAAAGGGAAAAAAAGATTGGGTCTTTTTTATATCAGTTTCATGGAGGCTAATGAGATTTATCACTATTTTCTACCCTTTTCTTTTCTTTTATTTTTCATAAATTCCAGCTTTTGAGTGGAAAAGCCAATTTTTGCTTTTTCTTTTATGACTTTTTTCAGTTCAGTGCCTTTAGCTGTTACTCAAGAAGGCCAAAATTTCCAATGGTTTCAGGTTAGTTCTTTTCTTTAAACCCATGTTCATTTTCTTCTTGAATTTTTGGGATTTATAATTATTTTTTTCTCTCTTTTGTTGTTGTTGTTGTTATTCTTGCAGTGAAATTTTGGTAAAATATATAACCAAATAGAGATTAGAGATACTGATGTTGAGGAATAAATCTAGAGCAATGACTAGCCCAAAAAATCCCACAGCCTCAATTTCATCTTTCTTGGGATCACCAAGATTTTTTAATGGGATTTTAACAAAGAATATTTCTGAGGTAGAATCTGTAGTAATGAGTCCAACCTCAATTCTTGACACAAAAAACTCATCAAATTCTGCTAACCCTTTTGGCTATGAAAAAAATTGGCCCAAATCCTCAATCCCATCTCCAAATTCTTGTAATAAACTAGACTCAGAAGCCATCGGACTTGCCTTGATTGACTCAATCAATGATGAGAAGAATGAAGGGAATTTTTCAAAGCCAATTAGCAGAATGGTTCTGTTTGGATCAAAACTTAAAGTTCAAATTCCAAACCTTGTTCCCTCTTCCATTTCCCCCGTCGAATCACCCAAATCTCCAGCTGATTTTGGAATTAAGAATAGGGATTCTCAGTTGTTGAGTCCTTTTTCTAGCATCCCAGCAAAGGATTCCCCTCAAAGTTTTACTAGGCAGCTATCTTTGAAGGAAATGGAACTTTCTGAGGATTATACTTGTGTAATCACTCATGGGCCTAATCCAAAAACAACACATATATTTGATAACTGCATTGTTACAAGCTGCTGTGGGGATCCTAATTTGTCTGATAACAAAAGGGAATTTGATTTTGAAGCTAATTATTCAGTTTCTCCTTATGTGGAATTTCTCAATTCTTGTCATACATGCAAAAACACTCTTGGAGATGGCAAAGATATTTGCATGTACAGGTTAGTCAAATTTTTATTCCGCCTTCGATTGTCAAAATTGTGTTCGTTTCAGGCCAAATGAATCCGCCCTGCAAGTGGACGTTTAAAATTTTAGATGAGTGGTTGAACAGACTTAATACGGTCCAATGATTTACATACATAGAATGGCTTGAATTCAGAAAATTATTGAGTTGAGCCAATTTTGTCTTCGCAATGATTTCATGGGAGTTCATAATTCTTAAGAGTTCCTCGTCTTTTATTTCTTTATTGTTTCAATGATTCAATACTTAAAAAATTCTTGACCTTTTTCTGGTGATTATTCTCTCTTTACAGGGGTGAAAAAGCCTTTTGCAGCCATGAATGCCGCTACCAAGAAATGCTTTTTGAAGGGATAATGAATCCAGAGCTGGATGATTCACTTGTTATGTTATAAATTCACCGTGTTTCCCTTTCTTGCTTCAGAATTATATGGCATCTTTAAAGGGATTTTATGTCCTCAATTTGATGAGTTGGAATAATTTAACCTAAAGGACTCGAAATTTTCACCCCGATTTTGATGTTTTCTTTGTACTTTTTGATTACATGGTTCAAAAATTGTACTGTTTTTGTCCATCGTCCATACAATTTGCCTTAATTTGTGGACATGTCAAAATCCATAATTCCAAGAACCAGTTTTGCTGTGCTTCACTACACGAGATAGAGAACCATTATATATATTAATATATACACGCATGCATAAATATTGCTCGTTTTGCTTTCACAATGAAATTTTTATTTTCAACCGCATCTTTCCACCCCACAACTTCTATTAACTTTTCAATTATAAATTTTATCAAATTTTATTAAAATCTACTAAAAATATGATGACCCACCTGCATTTGGTAAAATTACATTTTGAAAATGACAACCATCATCAAATTTTAGGTTTGGTGAGGTTGCATACCGGAAAACCATTGATTTGATGTAGTTAAGGAAGTACATATAAAGATTAGCAACGACGATTAGAGCTTCATATTTGTACAAAACAACATTTTCCAACAAACTTGAGACAAATATCACACACTAGAAACTTAAACCATAACTTGACAAGTATGGTGTTTCCAACAACACTATAAAACGGAGCGTGACAAACATCTAGAAGACCCACGAAACAAAATGCATAACGTTTCCCAACAGACTTGCTATAACAAACAGAACCAAAAGTACGATGCAACAATAATACCACAAGCTTTGCAGACAACTCCTGCAGATTCTTCTTCAATTAGCTCTTTGCCAGAACTGGTAAAACGTAAAACAAAATGTCAGTGAAGACATTCACGATGCAATATCATCATAAAAAAGACAGTGAAAACCAGAAAATATTACCTGTGAACAGCTTGGTGTGGTCAACAATCTCCAATATAACGGCTTTAGAAAGAGAGGTGGAGAAACCCACTCCCAACAACAGTGGTCAACAAAGGAAATGGGGGGCCTTGCAACTCAGATATAAATCGAGCCTAAGAACTAAGAGCTGAAGTGAAATCATTTATCTCTACTTTCCTTACCATATTTCTTTTAAAAAAATCAGAAAATATGGTAAAGGGAAAGCCACGTCTTCGCAGAGCAAAGACAAGTCGAATCCTATTTGAAAAGCTAGAGAAAAAAGAAGAGAAGTGAAGAGGATAAAGGAGGTAAGAAGATTGAATGAAATCAGCTAATTCAGACATCCATAAACAAAAGTACGCATAAGAAGCCCAGTATGCAGGTATTTGAACTGAAGAGAACAAGGGCAATCATGGAATAGGCTAAATCAAATATCAGGCTGGGAGAAATGGTTAAGAGGGAGATGAAAACAAAATCCTATCCAAACTAATCAGATCAGGATGCTATAGTATGTACAACTTGTATATAACTAAAAATCTAACTCTTAACTGAAAACAAGGAGATATAAACTAACAGAATGAACAGTTCTATGAGGAAGATATACTGGAGGGCTGGAAATCAATACGTCATATGATCAAACAAAATGCAGCCCCCTCTAAGCAGAACAGATGATTGAGCAGTCAATTTGGTAACCATGTCAAAAGGACTAAATGCCGACTATCTATCACCATTTCAATAGATTGCCAGTCATCAATTATAGCTTCTGCTTCAAATACCTTTGGCCTAGTTAATATCCATGTTCAAGCAACCAAATGATATTCTACTGCGCCCAACAAAACCCCCACATCAACTTTCTAGATATCTGGAGATAGTCAACCAACCAAACCATAACAGCTCTTGCACCAGCAACAACACCACCACCATTTCCGAAAACCTAATGAAACTACAAGCAAGTTGTGCTGCAAACATACTTTATTCATTAATATATACATATACTACTCACTCGCTTTCCAAACTAAACCAGTATCTTTATTTACAGGAGCCCTGACTGCTCCCAGCACATCATTCATCAGCAATATCAAGATTGAGGATGCGACGAAGGGTCTTAGTCGCAGAGTCAGCACTATCAAACAGATCAGTAGGTGAGAAACTATGCCCCCCGGTTGGGGAAGCAGGGGCAGATTTAGCCGTAGGGGGTAAATCAAATTCAGGGGCTGCTGTACACAAGCCAAGTGAAACCGCCCTTTTCGATTGGAGTGAAAATTTTGGCATGGGCAAAGAACTCGGTGGAGGTGAGCAGGAATAAGCAGGTCCAGCCCAGCGTTCAGAGAAATGGAAATCATCCTCACAATCCCCCTCTTTGTTATCGAACTCGATCTCAATTGGGATTGGAATCACTGTACTTTTTGAGTTCTTTTTCGAGCTTTTGTGGTCTTCATTAACAAAAGTTGACGAGGTCTCGGGTGAAATTGAATTGGAAAACTCCCTTTTGCTAACAGGGGTTGTGGTGCAAGAATTATGCCGGTTTGGAAGTAACCCTGCACCGGACTGGAAAGCGCGGCAATTGATGCCCCCATGAGAATTACCACTAGGCAGGGACCCATATCGAGCCGGTCCATGCCCACGATTTCTACCATAATATTGATGATGATTCCTATGATGACCAACAGCAACTAAAGTCTCCATCTCCATTAATTCACCTAGATCTATCAGTTTGCTCAACTTCTCCCTGATTCACAGATCTTAATTTCTAAGATAATTTAAAAAAAACAAAAAAACTGAAACAACTAACTCCGAAAATAAGGTCTTTGGGTTTCCATTACTACAAAACGATAAGAAAATTTAGATCTTCTCCATAACCACCAGAATCTGAGCAGATCGACATTGATTTCAGTAAACACGACCCATGCATCGAACATAAATATGTATTTGTATGTATCCACGAGCACCACCCTCTCACTCTTCAGTTTCTTCAGATCTATTCAAATCAAATCAAAAACAAAAAATTGAAAACTGAAACAAAACAAAAAAAAAAAAAAAAAAAAAAAAAAA
>CAIGRB010015078.1:0-17330 GCA_903798255.1 Fraxinus quadrangulata
TCTAAGATAGAATCTAATTATTAAAGTATATTTTAATTTTTTAATCTCTTTAATTGACCTATTTGACAAAGGTTTTCTCATAAATATTTATACTAAAAATATTAAGGAATTAGATGAAATTTTATTCATATTATGATGACTTAGTTATATATTCTATATTAGGGGTATTTTTGATAGTTTTATAAATCTAAAATAGTCAAAGGTCATTTTGGAAATATGACTTTCTATTTAGGCTATCTTCATGTATTTCTCCCTTGCAATGGAAGGAATTTATAGGGCAAGATTTTGAGAATCTGTTGTTGAAAAATAAAAAATAAACCTAGTTGAAGTTTTGCTTTAATGCCTGAGGATTGTGGAAGCCACTGTTTAAGCCCCATTTTTTAGGAAAAAATTGTGTAAAGTGACTTTTTGAAGAATGTGTGGTTGAAAACTAGGAAAGAAAGTTTTGTTTACATGCAAAATAAATTTTTTTGGAGACTGTTTTATTGAAAAAAATTTGAAGAAAATTATCAATTTTAAAAAATGTAACTCAAAACAGGGACAAAATATTAAATGATCATCTTTTAAGGTGGCTAATTACCTTAACCATTATCATCAAGTTAGGGTGTGTTTGATGGATATTATTGAGAAAAGAATATATTTTAAATAGTAATATGATGAGAAATATGTGGTTAAAAAGTAAGGAAAATTTATTGATGTGATGGAAAATATTATTTTATTGAAAAATGTGTTGCTGAAAATGAGTTTTAAAAAAAATGTATTTTGAAAAAATGTGTATCAAATAGGGGCTTAATTGGGGGCATTATTGGTTAAGATATTGGGGGAGAAAGGTTGATGCATAGTTGGGCATTAATGGGGTTAGCTGTCAGCCTTTTTTTGATGGTTTAAACAAGAGTTTTGAAGATAGTACATTTGCTTTTCCATGTGTAGACTTGTGTTTTTTAATGAATAGCGATTTGTGCTCGGCTATACAAGTCGAGTGCGTCCATTTATCCTAGCTTATTAAGTGAGGACTTGTATTTTTTACAAAATAATAGTTTGTGCAAGGCTACACAAGTTGACCACATCCATTTGTCCCAAGTTTTTAAGTTGGGACCCATGTTTTTGATAAATAGTAGTTATAATCGGTCATACAAGACGAGTACAGTACCCCTTTATCCAAACTTTCCAAGTTGATATTTTTATGTGCAATAGTAGCTCGTGCTCGATCATACAGATCGAGTACATCTCATTATTGCAACTTTTAAATTGGAGACGTGTTTTTTATAAGGGTGTGTTTGATCCACATTATTTTGTAAGAATGTATTCTGAAATAGTAAATTGATAGAGAATGTGTGGTTGAAAAAGAAGGAAAAATTATTGATGTGATTGAGAATATTATTTTATTAAAAAATATATGATTGAAAATGAGTAAAAGAATGAGAATAAAAATTTTAATGTATATCTAACAAAGCTAAATAGTAGTTTGTACTTGGTCCTACAAGTTAAACATGCCCCTTTATCCTAGCTTTGTAAGTGGATATACTTGTTTTTGGTAAATAGTACTATGATTCATTCGCTGCCATACAAGTACACCCATTTATTCCAGTTGTCTAAGTGGAGATTTATATATTTTTTGGGTAAATAGCATTTCATTCATCCATAAAAGTCTTGTAGGCTCCTTTATCTCAACAATTATTTAAGGCTTTGTGCTCAACCCTTATTCAGATGTTGACTCGCAAATCCTGATAATATGCGTTAGGTTTTTAGTTGAATTGACAATTTTTTAAATACAAAAATTTTCATAAAAAAAGGATTGATGTAAAAGTGAATAAGTTTTTTGGAGAATTGTATAGATGAATTATGAGTATTTGGGTTTGAGTATGGAATGAGGAGAAAGAGTCGTCGGATTTACGTTAGCATGTCGTCTAACTGATTTTCGAGTATCCAAAGTAGATTCATTATCGCTTGGCTTTCGCTCGAGCGACACACTTCTCGCTCTTCTTTCGCTAGCCTGACGCTCGAGCAACGATATTTTTCGAGAAACTCTGTTTGCGTTTTTCAAGAGTTTTATCTATTCTATACTACCTAAACTCCTCCTTTATAAATACACAATGGTCATTACGTTTTTGGGGGGTGGTTGATCATTATTTTACATCATTATATCATTATTCTAAGATCCAAAAACACATTTAAATATTTAGATTAATCTTTTGATTCTTGAGATCAATCAACCACATGTTTGAAAAAAAAAATCAAATTCATACAATCAAGAACACTCACTTTCTAGATATTATCAGGAAGGTATTTTCTCAATAACTTTCAGATGTTGCTAAACATTAAGAGAGGTCAGACCAGAAGTACATGAAGAGTACAAGAACGAAGCGTTCTTGGTGTTCCACATGAGATGACAATTCCAGAAGATCGGGAGCAGGTGTGAGTGAAGAACGTTCCAGTGGGTCTTGGAGATTGCAGGAAATAGATTAGCGAGTTTAGTGAATTTTCATGTTGGATCATACTGTAAGTTCCTATTGTTTGTAGTTGAAACTATTGATTTGGTCCCGGAGTTTTTTCTCTGTTAAAGATTTTCTTCGTCATCAAATCTTGTGTTATTTCTTACTCTAATTATTATTGTGGCATTTCAACATATGATGACTTGATTGACTAAATATTTAGAACAATTAAAAAGTAACTTGTTGCTTTTAATTAATAAATTTAATTATCGTTATTACCTATTAGGTGATTTTAAGGTTAAATTAGTAACTTTCAAGTGGTATCAGAGTCCAAATTTGATTCTTAACCCTAGTTTTCTAGACGAATAGTTCATTGTTAGTCCCGCCATATTTTGATGACAGTAACTATGTCTACTGAAAAGTTAGAATGAGAGTCTTCCTGAAATCAATGGATGAGCGTAGTGAATGATTGAACCGTCCCCATCTACCACAGTTGCAGGAGTAGTTATCCCTACTGATATTTCAATTTAGTCTAATAAAGATTTAGATGAGTGTAATTGTAATAATAAAAGGCTTTATGCTCCACTTATGGCCGTACCACCTAAAAAATTTAGGCGTGTGTCTATGTGTAAGGTTACTAAAGAAGTTTGGGATATATTACAAACCACATATGAGGGAGTTCGGGCTGTTAAAATTCTAAACTACAGATGTTGACCACTACGTTTAAAGAAATTAAGATAAAGCATGATGAGACATTCGATGACTTCTATGCGAGCTTGAATGACATAGTTAATTCTAGTTTTAACCTAGGTAAGAGAATTCCTCAGTCTAAGATTGTCAGAAAGATCATGAGATCATTGGCTAAGAGATTTAGGCCTAAAGTTAAGACTATTGAGGAAAATAAGGATCTAAATGTCGTTAAGATTGAAGAATTGGTTGGATCTCTCCAAACTTATGAACTCATCATATTTCAACCTAAGAAGAATAAGTCTATAGCCATGAACACTGTTAAGGAATAAGAGTATGATTCATCTGATTCGAAATCACTTAATGATGAGGAAATAGCCTATTTTGTTAAGAATTTCCAAAAAAAAATTTAGAAATAAGAAGAAAACTAAAGAGAAGTGATTCTAGTGAGTCTAGAAAGAGATCTAAATCTGTAAGATGTCATAAGTGTCAAAGTTTTGGTCACTATAGAAGTGAGTGCCCTAATGGTAAGAGAAATTAGGGTAAAGTTATGAATGCAACTCTCACTGATGACAAGTCTAGGTCGGATAATCAAAGTGAGATATCTACACATGAGGAAAGTGGGAAGTTTACATCCTTCACTACTAGGATTAAAAGTGAATATGATAATGATAGTGAGAAGGTTGAGGAAATAGATAGTGGTGAGCAATTTGAGAAAGATTCTGAAGATGAGGATGAGATTCGTGAGCCTTATCAAAAATTATTTAAACAGAGTCTTAAGATTAAGAAGGTGAATAAAGATGTGCTTAAGAAGGTCAATGAACTTGAGCTAGTTAGAAAAACTTGTAGCTGACATTCAGTAGTTTACCTTGTGCCTCAACAAATTAGATAATGTAAATTGATCCTTAGAATCTAAGATTAAAGATCTTATAGGTGAACTTGAGAAGTCCTCTAGGAGAGTTAGTGAGCTGATCGTTGAGAATGAAAAATTAGAAATCCATGTTAAAAACCATCTGAGCGAACTTGAAGATTTCAAGTCTCAACTTCTTGATTTCTCTAGTGGGTCTAAAAAATTGGACAGCTTTTTGGGATTGAACAAGGATACTGGAAATAAGGGAGGTCTAGAAAATAATCAGACTAATCACAATAGGGACAATACTTTCAAAACTAATTTTTATCCATATCACCAACCAGCCTACGTATGTTCCTAATCCTGAACTCCAGAACAAAGGTATCGTAGGACAGAAGCCTACTAGACAACTTAGGTCAACCTAAGAATAGATATCAACGGCTACATAACTTTGGACCTAGGTTTATCCCTACTTATTTCAATTGTAGAGAGTTAGGACATATAAGGCATTGGTATTATAAATTCCCGAATAGAAACAGAAATCAAAATTTTACTAGAGTTAGAAATCAAGATTTTGATGACTGAATTGACTTCCTTACTAATCAAGTGGGTCATTTGACCAAGTTTATGGTAGAGTTGACTCAAGATAAGTCTTCCACCAGTCAGATTTCAGTGAAAAAGTGTGATCTGAAAAATTTAGAAATTGATCATGGTACTTTTAAACGTATGCGTTTGTATACATAATTGATTAAATACTTTTGATACATGCTTATACTTATTAATGGTAATTTACTAATTATTGCATCCATCTTATTTTTTTGTTTGATTTTACATTTTAGGTAGTTTGATTTTTTTTAAATAAAAAAATGAAAAATAAAAAAATATATGGAGAAAATTCTTTACTACAGCATGATAAATGATTTATTTGAACATGTGTGTTGTGACCAAATATGAGTTTAATTGATATGTTGTAACATATTTTTCATTACTTTGTTTAGGTGGATGTGGAGTACTTAGTATAAGTTTATTTATGTACTATCTGCACTGCACACACTATGATTTTGTGAGTAAGTCTTGATCACGTGTGTAAGACTTGGGATGGCCGTCATTTGTTGGTAAGGTGATATTGAACATGGATTGACCTTAATTTAGTAAAATTAAGTTCTAGTATATCCTCTTAAATAAAATAAAAATGTTTCAACTTATACTCTTCTTCAAAACCTATTTGACATGAGTAATTAAGCTCGAGGGGTTTCTTGTAACTTGATGTCATATTGTCAACTAACTTGGAGTCATTGGCCCAAAACTCGTTACAGGGGTCAACTTAGTCGCTTAATGGAAAAGAGTCTGTATATAAGATGTAAAAATTTGAAGAGAAAAATGATGAGTTTAAAAAGAAAAATATAAATTGTATGAAAATGTATATACGCTCAAAAAAAGGGGAGAAAACAATAATATGCATGAAAAATGAGTTTTATTTATAGGTCTTAATATGCATTATTGGTTTGATTTTCATTAGTAAGAGAATAAACTTATTTAACAATGATATTTAGCATATCATTTCTCACAAATTTAATATTTAAAGTCTTGATCACAAGGAATTAGTGGCACTTAACACACATGAGTTACTTATACAATTTACTCAATTTATACTTGAACTGAGAATATGAGAAAGTTTACTAGTCATTGATTTTGCTTGTGCATCTTATCAACAACATCTTCGAGTTATTATATATTGTTGTTTCCTTCGTCATTTGTGACAAAAATGGGGAAAGATGACGAGATGCATTTAAATTTTAGTTTATTTTGTAGTAAGTGGGATATGATTTTTTTTAATGCTTAGCTTTTTTGAGTTTTGATGTTTTGTGATATTAATGTTTTAGTTAGTGTTTTGATTAACATTAGTATTGCTTCTCAATCTAACTAGCATATGATAATCTGTTTCAATTATTATATTTCCCGTATCACGTATTTTTACACTTGGTATTTGAGTTATTGATTTCAGGAAACGGGTTTTAAGAAATGCAAGAGACAGACATTGAGTTTGAGTTGGGTAGATTGGTTTTGTTTTTACATCCTTCACTTGTATTGTATAATTTTGTCATTGAACGTCAAATGAGAGATTATTAGGATTCTAGTTGTATGGCAATTCTTTAGACAAAAGGATTATCAGAAAAGAATAGGATTATTGTAAAAGTCAAGGAGTCTTTTGGAGGATTGTATAGATGAATTAGGAGTCTTTGAGTTCGAGTATGGAACGAGAAGAAATAGTCGTCGTATTTACGCTAACTTGTCACCTAACTGATGCTTGAGCATTCAAACTAGAATCATTGTCGTCTGGTTCTCATTCAAGCGACACGCTTCTCACTCGTTTGTCGCTAGCTTGCACTCGAGCAACGGTGTTTTTCGAAAAACCTTAGTTTGCATTTTTCAAGAATTTTATCTATCATATATTACATAAACTCTTCCTATTATAAATACACAATGGTCATTACATTTTTGGGGATGGTTGATAATTGTTTTACATCCTTATATAATTATTTCAAAATCCAAGAATACATCCAAATTTAGATTAACATTTTGATTCTTGAGATCAATCAACCACAAGTTTGGGAAAAACATTAAATTCATACAATCCAAAACACTCATTTCCTAAATATCATTACCTTCTTTCTCCACAGCTTTCGGATGTTGATAAATTTAATTCCGCGTTATTCACATATTAGGTGATTTTAGGGTTGAACTAGTAACTTTCAATATGCACTTGATGTGAAGTGAAGGAGTATTTGTATTTGATTCGAAGTCATCGCTAATACACTGAAGACACCTGAATGTCATGTATTTTAGTTGAAAATCAATGTCAATAAAGACTAGGTATGTTTTCTATGGAAGCTCTAGCTTGAGGTCTACAATTCGAAGCTACCTTCGTTCTTTATCAATAATTCTCATTAACCACAATGTAGATTTCAGTATAGCGATGGCTTCTATTATGTTAAAGTGACACTCTACCGCTAATTTAGATTCCTTCCCTGCCCTCGTCAAATTGACTATTCCTAAGTTAAAGGATTGAGAAACTCAACATTACTATTCTTGAACAATTTGGAGTCGGACCTTCTTTTCACACTATTAATTAAACTAAAGTGTAGGCAATCATTCACACCCCTCCTTCACGAGATAGCCGAACATGTCACGTGTTCGCTTCTGCAAAGTTAAGATTTATTCCTACTCAAGAAGTGGAGTTTCAACAGTGTTTGTCTTCTTGTTAATCTATTGAATTGTGAAGAATGTGTTGATGCACACAACCAAAAAAAAAAAAAAAAACAACACTACACAACTATGATTGATAATACACATTATGGTTGAAAAATGTGTCTAAAAGAATTCCAATTAGGGCATAAGTCAACTGCCTCATAAAGTGTGCAACATTTTCGATTGGATAAATGTGTGTAAAGTTATAAAAGGATTGTGAAGTATAGGTTGGACTCTTGAATATAATCATTTTCTAAAACATGCAATAACAATCAAATCCCACCTAGTTTTGTAGCTTCAATTAATGCATCGATTTAATAGAATTTGTTAAAATTTCTACATCATAATCAATTGGTCATGAATAATGAAAAGACTGCCCAAACTCATTGGTTTAGAGTGTTGCAATTTTAATTTATTTTTGATATAGAGTAATATTATTTAATTATTGTTTAGAAGGTCAATGTATCTTAAATCACATATAAGGACTGAACTCAACATTATGAGTTCCAAAATTTATCTGGGAAGCTCACATAAGTAAAGATTCGAATTTTAGATTGACAAATAAACGGCTCACGCAACGACTCTTTGTAATAACTATGCGTGTAGTTTTTATATAAATTATAGATAAATAAATTCCATTTTTATTAGACTGTAAATGAGATAGTTTGATACAATTTCATGGTATGAAAATGTCATGAATTCAAGTTTTTCAACTTATATTTCAAAAATTGTATTTTACACGTTTATCTAAACTTTTAAAATTCCTTAAAATTGATTAATTGAGCGATTATACTTAACTTTTATAGTTTAAATCCTCAACTAGAAGATAAACAAATCAAAATGAAGAGATCTAGAACTTAATTAGCAAAAAAAGGATGGAATTGCATTACATGGTCACAAATTTGGATGATTTGATAAGTTTGGGGACCAAAATGGATGAAATCAGATTTTTGGGGATCAACTTGAACATTTTCATTACTTAACTTGAAGAAATCAAAAGTTTGAGGACCAAAGTCTAAGAGTTTGAAAGTTTTAGGACCGATTTGGACATAATCAAAAGCTGGAGGACCTTAATATATGAACTCAAAAGTTAAAGGACTAAAGTTGATAGTGTTTAAAGATGGGAAGCAAGTATGCAATAAAGTGAAAATTGCAGCTCGTGGCCGTAGTTGAACGAATTTGGAAGACTGAAGTCCCTGGAGCTTGCGGAAGGCCGTGAGGTTTACTCGCGACCACTGTTGGCATTGTTTGGTAAATGAGATTTTTAGATTTTTAGTAAAATCAAGGGCTTTTTAGGTATTTACAAGGCGAGAGTTCTAGACACGTAGAAGATTTACATATACAGGTAATTTAGATCAAACAAAAAAAATCACATCATAGAAGATCCTAGAGCAATGCATGAGCTTTTCTTCTCATTTCTTAAGTGTTATTGAACAACGAAAAAAGTGTGATCCAAGATTAAGAAACTCATCATTCGAGTTTGTATTCTTTTCTCATACCAATTCATCCGGCTTCTGATTTCATCCAATATCTTGTATTTGTAGTATACAATAAACATTTGTTACTAAGGTTACGATTAAGTCTTCGATTAATAATTTCTTTTTTAATTCAAATTCTTGTTGTGTTGATTGTTTGCTATTGCTTTGATTATATCCTATTATCTTGCTAAATTTAGGATTATTTGGGGAATGTGATTATACTGAGATGTATTCCATGTTCTAGTTCAAATACTGAACTGTTGGATTTAAGTAACTCCGAAACGCGTTCATTCGTTGGGTTGGCTTAACCTTTGTTTGGCCTCATTAAATTGAAATTCATTTTTCAATCTCTTTTTTATTAATCACATATTTTTCAATAAAATAATATTATATATAAACCTTAAAAAAAACTCCTTCTTTCTCAACCACACATTCTCCAAAAAATTACTATTCTCCTCATTAAAATGTAAAATAATGGAGCCTAAACAGGGGTTTTAGTGTGTTGTTCTGTGTGTTTCTAGGGTTTTTTCTATAGTTTTCTGCACTTTTTCTTCGTGATTCTATCTCTTTACCTCTTTGTGAAGGGTGCTTGGTTGTATTTGGTGTACAAATTAAGAGATTGTGAGGAATATGGTTGATATGATTCATGATACAAGGGTAAGTTTGGACAAAGATCCATTGATCGTTTAGTAAGGACATATGACTATGTCGCAAGCGAAGCAGGTCAAAGAAGTAATATGACTATTTGCTCAAGTCACGGTGGAAGAAGCATTAATCACGGCAAGCAAGTGGACAAGTTTCATGCTGGGCATAGGAGATGAAACGAAGTGGAGAAACTTGATTCAAGTAATGGAAGGAGAAGAGAACGACCACATACCGCATACCCATTTGCCGAGCCCACAGTGGAAGGGCTCAGATGATCTGTGCGATTGCATAGATTTACACTATGCGGCCGCATAGTATATTTTCGATTGCGATTTTTTCAAATTTCGCTTGATCTTTTATTTTAGTTAAAACTCTATTTTGTGTTAATTTTTGTTATTTTAGAGTTTAATTTTATTTCTACTGGGGTTTTAGGAATTCCATATAAATAGATTTATTATTTTCATATACAACAAATAATTATTGAGAGATTAATTGTAAGGCATTATTGCTTTCTTTTTATTCTTCATCCAATTAATTTTGAACTTATGAAGATTATTTCTAGTGGTGTTTAAATAAATCGAGTGAGATTTTTGAGTTGTAATCACGGGGTCAATATATTATCATCGATTGTGTTGGTTAATTGCTTCTGTGTTTTTTTAATCAAGTTTAAAAATTGATTATTGGCTTTCTTGAGATTGAATCAATCTTGTATGGATTTCGTAACTAAATTGCTACGTGATTTCGCATAAGTTGGTATCAGAACAAGACTCCAAAAATCAAGGTTATATATATATTTTTTTAATTTTTTGTTTTCCATTCTCCGTATTCTTCGCGTTCTTCATTATTTTGTCTCCAATTCAAACAAAAAAAAATCAAAACTTGTTGGTGTGCTAATCTAGCATCCAAATCAGTTTATGTTTCTTTGCTGGTATCTAGTTGAATTTTCGAGTAAAAAAAATCAAAAATTTAGAAATTTGCCAACAGCATACAATTTCATTTTTTGAGTAAAAAATTAAAAATTCAAAAGTGTCCAATTCAAATTCAAGAAATATCTTCTTAAATTTTTCTTAAGTGTTCCATTCAAAATGTCCATTCCTACTTCTTGAGTCATTCTAGAGTCAATTTTTTTCCTTACTCAAATCTTATTTGAAACTCTATAATGATTGAATTTTAATTGAGATCGAATTATTTTTTTGAAACACTTACAAGAAAGCATTGAGTGAAAAAATGCAAGAGTAGTGAAACTAATATAGGGAAAAGTTAATTTGAGTGATCATGAGCGTATACACATGAGGTAAGTATTAAATTAGATTTGGGATGTTGAATATAGATGATTCTATTTCAAGCAGGAATAATAATCAAGTCAACATGTCGAATGAGGTGACACGATGGTTCGAAAGATTGTTTGAGGGTATAATAGACAAATTGGATAGGCAAGACACATTGCTTGCTAACTTACATAGGAAACAACCTAGAGAAATTCCTAACGTAATGAGGCAAGGAAAGCGGGATCATAGAGTGGATTTTGCTGGTGAATGTGAAGCGGGTAGTGACATTAATGAGGATACTTTGGTGGATGTCGAATTTGGAAGAATGATGGATAGAGATTTTGTTGGAGATGGTGTTGATAGAAGTATGGTTAATATCAAAATGATAATTTCTCCATTCAAAGGAATGAGTGATTTAGAGTTGATATTTGATTGCCATAGCTACTAGGAGGAAAAGAATGTAAAGATTGCAAAACTTGAATTTACCGATTATGCTTGAATTTACCAATTAGAAGTGTGGAGGATTATCACAAGAAGATGGAAATTGTTATGATTAGAGCGAATGTTAAGAAGGATGTGGAGGCAACCATGGCCCAATTTTTGAATGGTTTAAATGGGAGATAGACAATGTGGTAGAGTTGCAACATTACGTGAAATTGGAAGACATGCTATATGTAGCTATAAAGGTGGAAAAGCAATTGCATATAAATGAAATAGCTAGATATTCATCGGGTTCTTCGGGTTCTAACTCTTTTTGAAAATCGAAGTGGGATAACAATAAGGGTGATGGGTTTGTTTCAAAAAGTAGGATCGAGCTACCGAAGGAAATGGAGGAAGTTGTCAGCAAAGCTACACCAAGGTGGATTCCCAACCTTCTAGGAATCACAATATCAAATGCTTTAGGTGTTTAGGAATGGGACACATTGCTTCTCAATATCCCAACAAGAGGGCGATGATTTGCGAGATAATAAAGAAGTGGTGAGTGATAGTGAGGGTGAATATGATGAGATGTCGAAATTGGAAGATGCTAGTGGTGAGAAAGTAGGTATGCAGTGGGAAAGTTGTTGGTTACAAGGCGAGCTCTTAGTACTTAAATCATAGTGGATGACTTGGAGCAACAAAGGGAGGACAATATTTCATACGAGATGTCACATCAACAATAAGGTATGTAGTAAGATTATTGAAAGGATAGTTGTACCAATGTGGCTAGAACTACACTTATTGAAAAATTGGGATTAACTAAATATCACATGCCTTACAAATTGCAATGGTTGAATGAATGTTGAGATGTTAAGGTAAATAAGGGAGTGTTGGTGAGTTTCTCAATTGGGAGCCGTCATGGCGAAATGATGTGTGATGTAGTGCCTATGCATGCCAAACATATCTTGTTGGGAAGGTCATGACAATATCATAGGAATGCGATTCATGACGGGTACAAAAATAGGTACAGTTTTACTAAGGATGGAAAATATATTATTCTTGCACCGTTGCCGCCACAACAAGTGTATGAAGATCCAATCAAATTAAAAAATGAGGAAGAAAAAATATTGAGAAAAAATGGAGTGAGATTGATCTTTCACAATAAGAGAGCAAAAGAGAAAATAGTGGGGTGGCTAAAAGTGAAAAAAGAATAGAGTTACAAGAGAGGAAAGAAAAAGAGTTTTATGATAGGAGAGAAAAGTCGATGGTGGATTTCTTTGTAAAGGGAAGTGAGTTGAAGAGGGTAGCAGTTGAGAACTAACCTATGATCTTATTGGTTTATAAGAAGTCACTCATCAATCTTAAGGAATCTAATACACCCCTCCCTAGTTTGGCTACCTCTTTGTTGCAGGAATTCGAAGATATATTCTCGGATGACATGCCTATTGGGCTACTACCCATTCGAGGTATTGAATATCAAATTAATCTCGTACCTAGAGCTATCATTCCAAATAGACCGACCTATCGGAGTAATCCCGAGGAGATTAAACAATTTCAAAGGCAAGTGGAAGAATTGATTATCAAAAGGTATGTGAGAGAGAGTAGGAGTCCATGTGTCGTGTCGTGCTACTCGTGCAAAAGAAAAATGGAACTTATGTGTGTTGACTGTAGAGTCATCAACAATATAACAGTAAAGTATCGTCATCATATTCATAGATTAGATGATATGTTAGATGAATTACATGGGTCATGCCTATTTAGTAAAATTGATCTTAAAAGTGGTTACTATCAGATTAGGATGATGGAAGGAGATGAATGGAAAATCGCTTTTAAAACTAAATATGGTTGTATGAGTGGTTAGTCATACCAATTGGACTTACTAATGCACTTAGCACATTTATGAGATTAATGAATCATGTTTTACGTGCATTTATAGGTAAATTGGCAGTAGTTTACCTTGCTGACATCTTGGTATATAGAAATTATCTAAATGAACATATAGGGCATTTAAGATGTGTGTTTATGGTCTTAAGGCAAAAACAATTTTATGCTAACTTTAAAAAGTGCATATTTTGAATAGAAAAAAGTTGTTTTTCTTGGTTATGTCATTAGTGCAAAGGGTATTGAAGTGTATGAGGAGAAAATCAAAGCCATCAAAGAGTTTCCAACACCTAAAAGCATAACTAAGATAAAAAGCTTTTATGGGTTAACTAGTTTTCATAGGCATTTTGTTAAAAATTTTAGCATACTTGCCACACCACTTACGGAGATTGTAAAGAAAAGTGTAGGATTTCATTGGGGGCGTCGAACAAGAACATGATTTTAACACTATTAAGGATATGTTGTGTACTACACCGATTTTATCACTACCTAACTTGAACAATACTTTTGAGATTAAATGTGATGCCTCAGGTGTATTGGAATTGTTTTGATACATGATAATGGACCAATAGCCTACTTCAGTGAAAAGCTAAGTGGAGCAGCTCTCAACTTTCCTACATATGACAAGGAGATGTGTGCACTCATTCTAGCTTTGGAAACATGGCAGCATTACCTATAGCTAAAGGAGTTCGTGATTCACACCGACCATGAGATCTTAAAATATTTAAGGGATCAAGGTAAGCTAAACAAGAGACATGCAAACTAGATGGAGTTCATCGAGATGTTTTCTTATGTTATTTGATACAAACAAGGTAAAAAAAAATGTGGTAACGGATGCTTTGTCAAGGAGGTACGTACATTTAACTTTTTTAGGTACCAAATTGTTAGGATTTGAATATGTTAAGGACGTGTATGCTAATAATCTAGACTTTTCTAATATATATACGAATCATGTGATAAGGGTGTCATTGATAGATTCTTTAGGCATGATAGGTATTTATTTCGGGAAAATAAGTTATGTGCTCCTAAATGTTTAATAATAGTACGTGAAGCACATAGTGGAGATTTAATGGGTCATTTTGGGGTTAAGAAAACCTTAGAGATGTTAGGTGAACATTTTTATTGGCCTAAGATGAAGTTGATGTTGATCAGGTTTATAGTAGATGCATCACTTGAAAGAAGGCTATATCTAAGGTTTTGCCTCAGGGTTTATATACGTCATTACATGTTCCTAGTGAACCTTGAGTTGATGTATCTATAGATTTTGTGTTAGGCTAAGAAAGGAAGATATTCTACATTTGTGGTTGTAGATATGTTTAGTAAGATGAAACATTTTATTCCATGTTATAAAATTGATGACGCCACCAACATTGAGAACTTATTCTTTAAGGAAGTAGTGCACTTACATAAGATTCCTAGAAGCATTGTATCAGATAGGGATGTTAAATTCTTTAGTCACATTTAGAGGATTTTGTGGAATAAATTAGAAAACAAGTTATTGTTTCTATTAATTGTCACCCGCAAACGAATGGGCAAACGGAGGTAGTTAATAGGACTTGATATAATTGTTACACACTATAGTTAATAAGAATTTAAAGTGTCGGGAGAATTTCTTGCCGTTTATAGAACTTGAATCTAATAGGGCCCCGTATTCTACTACTTCTTACTCACCTTTTGAAATTGTATATGATTTTAATCAACAGTCACCTTTGGATTTAATTCATTAACCTGAGAATGAAAGGGGTAGCTTAGATGGAAATAAGAAGGCCGACTTAGTGAAATCAAAGATAAGATTGCAAATTGGGAATAAAATTGAGCATTATGCTTCTCAAGCAAAAAAGGACGAAAACGCGTTACATTTGAATCAAGAGATTGGATTTGGGTACACTTAAGGAAAGTGCGCGTTCCTGAACAAAGAAATTCGAAGTTGCAGCCACGGAGAGATAGTCCATTCCAAATCTTTGAAAAGATCAATGACAATGCATACAAATTAGATCTTCCAAGTGAGTATAATGTTTCAACTACTTTTAATGTCTCTGATCTTTCTCTCTTTAATGCAAGTACAGATTTGAAGTCGAATCCTTTCGAAAAGGGAAGGGATGATGTGATTCATGATATGAGGGCAGTCCGAACAATGATCCATTGATCGTTGAGAAATGACCTATGATTAAGTTGCAAGCGAAACGGGTCAAATAAGAAATGAGACTACTTGCTCAAACCACGGTGGACAAAACATTGATCATGGCAAGCAAATGGACAAATTTCATGTTGGGCATGAGAGATGAAACGAAGTGGAGAAACTTGATTCAAGCAATGGACGGAGAAGAGAACAACAATGCGACTGCATAACGCATGCCCTTTTACCGAGCCCACAGTGGAGGGGCTCAGATGATCTATGCGACCGCATAGATTTACACTATGCGGCCGCATAGTATATTTTCGACCGCAATTTTTTCAAATTTTGCGCAATTTTCTATTTTACTTAAAACTCTATTTTGTGATATCTTTTATTATTTTTAGAGTTTAATTTTATTTCTATTAAGGTTTTAGGGATTCCTTATAAATAGAGTAATTATTTTCAATGTACAACAGATAATTATTGACATATTAATTGTAAAGCATTATTGCTTTCTTCTTTTTTCATCCAATTAATTCTAAACTCATCAAGATTATTTCTTGTGATGTTCAAACAAATCGAGTGAGATCCTTGAATCTTGTAATTACGAGATCAACATATTATCAGTGATTCTGTGGTTCCTTGGTTCAATATTTCTAAACCAAATTTAAATATTGATTCTTGACTTTCTTGATATTGAATCAATCTTGTGTGAGTTTCGTAACTACTATTGCTACGTAAACTTGCATTAATAGTTTATTGTAATATAGAGAGGTGAGAGAAAAATACAATTTCTTCATATATTTGTATATATTCTTGGTTGATTCTAGTTTAGAGCGTAATCTATTTTGTAGATGCTCAACGTGGTGATTAGGTCTATTGGCTGAACATTTGGGTCTTAGTGGCGAAAAATCCTCGCGTTCTTAGCATTTTTATTTTCTGCAATTTTATTCTTTCAAACGATTTTTCATTAAGATCTATTATCTTTACTGATTTGGGACCAACAAAATATAATCGACGTTTAGATAAAATTTTGAATTAATTTACCTTAAGAGAAACAATGAGAATAGGAGGAATATTGATTGTCTTTATTATAATAATAATAATAATAATAATAATAATAATAATAATAATAATAATAATCTAACATATATAAAAGAAGCACTTCCTATATTACTATTCATAAGCCGAGTCGAGCAAATGGCTTTATGGCTTGGCTAAGTTAAGTTTTTTTTTTTTATATACAGCCGAGCCAAATGGCTCGGCTCGGCTAAATTTTTTATTTTTTTAACGTTTTATTCGATATTTTAAGTTATAGATATTCGTTTTAAGCGATTTAAAATTTGTTGGAAATGTAGAAGTACGGCCATGATAAATATATGATCAATAAATTTTAAATATCAAAATTTGAAGTGCGGCTATAATAAATATATGATCGATAAATTTTAAATATCAAAATTATTTTATATTAATTGTGAAATGTAAAGTCGTGATTATTTATATATATTTTTTAATGACAACCACATTCTAATGTCATTTTTTTCGAATTTTATTTTTCTACAAATTTTCGTTTGATTCGATATTTCACGATATGAATATCCATTTTGATCGATTTCAAATTTTTTAAAAAAACTTAAAATGTGATAATAATAATAAATATATTGTCGATTAAGTTAAAATATAAAAATTGGTTTATGACTTGACTCGGCTAAACCTCTTTTTTTTTGTTTGATTAGTTTTTTTCAATTTCTTTTGGTTTATTAGTTATTTTAACTTCTTCTTCTTTTCGATTAATTTAAAATATAAAAATGACTTTATGGCTTGACTCGGTTGACTTTTTTTTTTATTAGTTTTGTTTACTGTTTACAAGTCAAATGACTTGACGACTCGATTCGGCTAAACCGTTTTTATATATTTATTTATTTTATGTTTGTTTCAGTATTTTAAGTTACAGATATTTGTTTTAATCGATTTGAAATTTGTTGAAAATGTTGAAGTGGGGCCATGATAAATATATGATCTATAAATTTTAAATATCAAAATTTGAAGTGCGGCCATGATAAATATATGATCGATAAATTTTTAATATCAAAATAATTTTACATTAATTTTGAAACGTAAAGTCGTGATTGTTTATATTTCTTTTCAATCCCAACCACATTCTAATGTCCTTTTTTCGAACTTTATTTTCCTACAAGTTTTTGTTTGATTCGATATTTCACGATATGAATATCCATTTGGATCGATTTCAATTTTTTAAAAAAAAATTTAAAATGTGATAATAATAAATATATTGTCGATTAA
>CAIGRB010015083.1:1480-20819 GCA_903798255.1 Fraxinus quadrangulata
TTTTCTAACAATTTTGGACTCCGGGATTCTCTCACCTAGGTTGAAACTAGAATTTGCTATATCGTTTAAGCTCGCATATAAGGCATCAAACATCTCATCTTCTCTCATTCTAACCTCTTCAAATCTAGTTGTCAACATCTGTAATTTAGAGTTCTTAATAGCCTGAGTTACCTCATGTGTGGTTTGTAGAATATCTCAAACTTCTTTAGCAACCTCACACATAGATACTCTCCTAAATTCTTTGGAGGATACAACTCTAAATAAGGCATGTAAGGCTTTGCTTTTCCAGTTTCACTCATCTAGGTTTGTCCTAGTCCAGTTAGCAATAGGAGTGGGGGTCACTACGTTGTCTACAGTAGTATTAGGGGCACTCCAACCATTCACCACACTCAACCATATACGCTCATCTAGGATTAAGGCTCTCATCCTAACTTTTCAGTATGCATAATTTCTTCCGTCAAAGAAAAGAGGTACAGACAGTGAATGACTCATCTAGAATAATATAACTAAGGGTCAGGAATCGATGCAAGGCTCTAATATCAATTAAAAATGGACGTTCGACCCTGACAACACCTAGAGGGGGTGAATATGTGTAATATGCGAAATTTAAAAATGCTAATGAATTAAATAGAAACAAGTCATTTTTTAATTCTTTTTTAGATGATTAAACATGCAACTCATATTAGTCCTAAGTTTAAATACTACAGATCATACATTCATAATATAAAACAATAAATGAACAACAGTATGATCACGGAGAAATTCAACTGGGAAAAACTCCAAGCACTTTGCCAATCAATCCACTATAAACGATTCAAGACTTACAGTCTACCAGACCAGACGACGACACGTACTATCTGACATCCTGACTGAAATTCAACAGCTCTCCTGAATTACGTGCTCCCCTACACCAATTTCAACTGTAATAACCAACGCTCTCCTAGAACTCCGCTATCTTGCAGCAGTCCATAGCTTGGTAGAATCTCCTTTCTCTTGTGGATCACAAAGAACAACCCGTTCTTCACAAACTGGAACTCCAGTCGCCTTCCTCGATCTTCAGCACCTCTAACAGATATGTAGGAAGAGTGGTTTTTGGTATTTAGATTTAGATCTGATGTTTTTCTCACTACCAAGAACGAGTCTCAAAGAAACATGAAGGTTGAAAGCTATGAAGATGAAAGAATATTGACAGCACAATGTTTACTTATTGTTCAACCTTGAAAAATCTCGTTATGAGGCTGTTTGACATTTATAGGTAGGGTAGAGAAAAGATGGGTCGGGTCAAAAGTCTTGAAATTACGAAATAAAAAATTTTCAGACAGCACTGTCGCTCGAGCGAGATCTCAGTGACAGTAGCGTGTCGCTCGAGCGAAGAAGGGGCGATATCTAGCGACGTTGTTTCTGCTTTTGTAACTCGAGCCAACCCTTGACGATAGTCCAGCGAAAATTCTCGTCGTTTTCCTCCTTGTTCCAAACTCGAAACTCTAGACCCATTAACTAACTTTTGAACTATTTGCATATTAGTCATTGAACTTTTACAACCTATATAATTAAATCCCTTTGTTCAAATAATTTGCCAATAACCTAAAAGAACTAAAACCTAACACTATTTGATTAATTTTATGAAAGTGATTTCTCTAAGTAAAAGAGTTTTTAAAGGAGATCAATCCAGTGTCGCTTCTTCTAAAAGCGCATCGAATAGAAAGTTTTTTTAGAAATTAGTTTTCAAATAAAAATTAAAATATTTTCATCAAATTAAAAAAAGTTTTTAAAAGAAGCTGATCCAATGTGGTTTCTTCTAAAAGTACTTCTGTATATAAATCTCTTTTAGATTTTTGTTTTCAAATAAAAATAAGATAGCTTCCTTTAGAAGATCTTTTAGGGACAGTAAGAGCCATGTCAAATGGGCTCTAAAACTCTCTCTAAAAGCTATGTCCTTCTATATCTCTAAGTGAGACATCTGATAGATTTTGTTGCAATTTTAGAGAGGCTAGGTTGCAATCTGACCTTGGTGCACGAATTGCTGATTAATCCTTACGATGGTTGTTTAGATGATTTTAGAGTTCTGATGGGTTTTGTGTGAAGAATGTTGGAGACTTGGTGCATCTCTTAGACTGCTGCAATTTTCTTGGGTTTGTGCTAGTGAATTAGAGCAAAATATACTTCTAGTGGACGCTCAACAGAATTAAGCGTTAGAAGCGATTGAGCAACAACTTGTGAGTAACGTGTTATATAATTATTTTTTGTTCAAAATTTGGGCCCTTTTTGGGCTGAAATATAAATGAATTAATGATGAAATTTGAATGCAATATTAGGTGATTTCTGCTTAACCACGTGTACGCATGGCCTTGTCTGCATAAAATTGAAGTATTTTTGCTTCTACTCATGGTTCAAAAAATTTAACCGCTTGCCTGATTTTTCATTTGAATTTCTGGGGTCTTTTGATGGAATGTTACCAACTTTTCACGAGTGTTTGAAGCATTTTGTGGTATAATGTTAAAAATTTATAAATATGTGATAGATTTTCAATTCCAAGCATAAGAAAACAACATAGAAATTATCATTCATTCTGCACTTGAATTTTTTCTATTCTATATACATATTCAAACCTTCTTCAGGTTTTCAACAAGTTCGACAAGAAAGAATCATTTTACTTTTGAGCTTCTTTCTTCAAGGTTTGCCAGCCTTCTAAATTATTTGTCGAAAATTCTAAAAACATACTAGAGGAGGTAAATATCGTTTTTAGGACAACGTATCATATACGTGTTCGAACCTCATTTTCATATCCATCTTGTTAAAGTTTCTATCTCCTTTTCCTCTCCAATATTTCCAACATAACGAGGTCTTATCTCACAAAGTTCATGCACACAAATGAATTGTGTGATCAATGAACATACCCATTTTGTAGGACTAATTCAAGTTCCTTTTACCCCCACACATAACCATAGAGTCTTGAAGTTTGCACCATTGTTGTTATATTCAAAGCTATGTCCCAAATCTCATGGCTAACAATAATAGGTTAATTTTATTCGCGGTCAATATGCTTGATCCAATTTTCAATTGAGTCACTATACTTCGACTTGTGTCAATTGAATCAATTATACTTTAATTTTTTCTCAATTTGTGGACCATCTATCACAAATTAGGATTTTTAGGAGGCTTGACAGGACATGAATTAAAATATTTTTATTAATTTTTATTCTTTTAAATATAAATGAAATTAAAAAAAAGTAATAATAAAATAAATAAGAGTCGAAACATGAAACATTTTCCTTGCCCCCACAGCAATTCTGTGATAGGCTGGGAATCACTGCCTCTTTCGCAACGGGGCATTTTACTATCTCCCTTTTCGAAGTATTGATCTTTAAGAGTTAAATGACATTTTGGGGGCATATATTTTTTTACAAAAATCATATATTTAACACGTTATGTTAACCTACATTTAAATTATGTATGGTGTATTTAATTTTTTTCACAATTTTAACTTACCTTGTGTGTTATTGCTGATATATTACCTGTAATTTTTTGAAATTGTAACTCACCACGAACCACCACAATAGCCTTCGCTACTATTTTCCCGAATCATCGTATACACCCCGCCGCTACCACCTTCTAAAAAATTCGCCACAAACAGTCAAGCGGAACCAAAAATTATAAATCTATAATTGAATATTATAAACCTGTAATCGAAAATATAGATTCGTAATCGAACCCTGACACAATCACGATCATCTCCCCACCATCGTGACTACGACCCTGCCACCACCATATCCAGCCCCAAAAATCCAACGACCACCAACTCCTCACTCACTACTCACAGCACAAATCAACAACCCATTCCACATAAAACCCTGAAGCCTTTCGGTGAAGCCCAAACAACTTCTTGACTCCCAAGACTCGCGCAACCCTTCTGTCTCATTTCGATGAGGTTCTTCATACTTCGTGACTATTAAGTTGACGCCAGAATATTTTGACATTCTCGAGATACCACTGACCCTTTATGGACCCCAAGCTCCAACGACTCTTAACTATCATTCTCAAATCTTGAGAATTTAATAGAATGTTATCAAGCAATTGGAGAAAGTTGGTATCGAGTTGTTGACACTAGACACTTTGTCTCCTTTCGTGGCATCGAGAATGATATTAGAGGAAGGTGGTTTTGTTCGTTGTGAGCAAGATTGGCATCATAATTAATATATGGGAAGGAAGCATCAAACACTTTTTCTTTTTTTTTCCAAAATCCCAGTAATAAAACTCGTTAAGTTTGAACTATGTACAGGAGTTAACTAACGAGGTTGGTTGTCCTCGGATATGTTTCTGTACAATAGCAGCACAAGTTGGTAACATTAAGCAATCACAAATCAGAAAAAACACCATCTTCTTTCTTCTTCCAACTTGAAGTTGGACCTGTACTTTCGTATACTTCAAAAGTTTAGCAACGGATTCAAGGCACACGTTCTAATACTCGCTGCAATGCCTTTTTAATTCCATCTTGATCAAGTGATGTAGTCAGTAGTATTTCTTGCACCTGAAGATGAATCACATATTAGAACTTCACTATAAGAGGGAGAGAGATACAGATAGTGTGAGAGTAAAATTTTCAAGGTTAATGCCTGTCTTCCAGCTCGAGCAAGTAGAGTGTACTTATTTCCGGTAGGTGGGGCCTGCGAGATTGCAAGAGTAAATAATAAAAATCCGTATCATAATTTTCTTCACACAAAAGGAGGAAATGAACGAATACTTCTTGCACAAAATGAAATGGCGTGTCACAACTTACATTTGATAGCCAAAGTTGCAAATCTTGTGAAACCACCCGTTTCTCAAATCCTTGTCGAGTAATTTTCACATTATGTATCCTGGACAACAAGATCAAAAAAATGCACGAGAAGTAGTTAGCAATATTGTGTCAAAATAGAATATTACACAAAACATCAATCAGACTAATAGATTAAAGAACTTGATTGGGCTCTAAAAGATGATCTGGTCGCTCTTGTTTTGGCAGAACTAACATTTTACAAGGCATGAGAATAATATTATTACCCTCAATTACATCTCATCCAACACTCAATGATAACTTATATTCATGCCTCAACCCACAGTTATAGGCTACTATATATTTAGATTTTCATGACCACAACTCCAGTATTCTACAGTAAAGATTTACAAAAATATAAAAATTTATGGCCTTAAACCTTTTCAATGGTAGATCAAATTCTAATTTCCAATCTGTTAGGTTTTATAATTTTTGGCAATCTTTAGACAAACATATAGTTGTAAAAGAGTTTTAAAAGTCAAGGAATAAATTAGTAGGTTATATAGATGGTTTGGGAGTCCTTGTGTTCGATTATAGAACAAGAAGAAAAGTTGCCGAATTTCTGCTAGCCTGCAGTCAAGTTGTTGCTCGAGCGTTCAAAACAGAAAAGCCTTCGCTAGCCTGTCGCTAGCTTAACGCTCGAGCAGAGCACCTGTCGCTCGCCTGTTGTTAGACTCTCGTCCCTCGCCTGTTGTTAGACTCTCGCTCGAGCGACGATGCTAACCATGAAACCCTAATTTACGGTTTTCGAGAATCCTACCTATCCTATACTACCACAAAACCTAAATACAATAAATACCAAACCTCACTTCGTGAAAAGATAAGTTGAATATTTTTTATGAAAGATTGCTGTTATCACATCCTACATTTTATTCAGTCTTTTTTTATTCAACCAAAATCATTGAAAACATCAAATTCATCTAATCAAAACACCTAAACCCAACTTCCACATAATGTGTCAGAGTTGTGAAGATCGATGAGGGTGATCGGAGTTCCGTTTGAAGGAGAACATGAGTTCTCAGGTGATCCACAAGAGATAAACGATTCTAGAAGATCAGGAGCTGGTGTATGAGCACGCAATCCAGGATGGTCGTGGTGAAAACAGTCGGAGGTCAGAAAGTACTAAAATTTAATCAGTTTGTAAGTCTTTATTGTTTATAATGGATACTACTGGCTTGGGCCCGAAGATTTTATCCCGCTAGGGATTTTCTCCATCAACAATTTTGTGGTGGTGTTTACTTTCATGCAATATATCAACTGCGATAATTCAACATATGATAGTATTGCATGTGAATTCATCTGAATAAAATTAATAATTTAAATTTGTTACTGTTATTAATTAACAAAGTTAAATTCCGCATACAAACATATATTCACCTTCCTCTAGGTGTTAGTTGGGGTCAAACTCCTAACTTTCACAATCAACCAAATATGCTATCACCTCTCCTATCTCAGTCATGTATTCTTTCACTCATTCCCCCTCGTCTGTGTAAATGACTCGATTCTTGAAGGAAATAATCAGTCCACATTAAACAAGCTTGTGTTTCAGATTGCAGACAAAATCTCTATTAAGGATCTTGGCCTTCTCAGTCTTCGTTGTGTGCTCACTCACACACCTCCTTGTCTGTTCTTGTTAAACAGAACTATGCTAAACATTCTTGTTCACATTGAGATGCATGATGCCAAGATATTTCATTGACAGGCTCCAACACCAGAGATTGCTTTTTCTGTGTACCGTCTATCTCTCATGCATAAGCATACTACCTTGCATTTGTCAGCAAGAAGTGCCTCTTTTGACATCTCTAAGAAATGCTTGACCATGGTCTCCGTCTTTGAAAGAACTTGACCAACAGACTCGACACTTACTCCAATGCTGATCGAGTATGAAACAAAGATGATCACACGTCCATTAGTGCCTATTCGGATTTTTGGAGATAATCATGTATCTTGGAGTTTCAATAAAAAAATTGGTTACTCATTCGTCCATCAATGGAGCCTTTGCTTCAACAGTTGCCGATTTGACATGGGTTTATTCTCTACTACGTGAACTAGGAATTTCCCTAACTACTCCTGCTATGTATTGCAACAATGTTGGATCTACCTATCTATGTTTATATCGAGTGTTTTACTCTCACATGAAGCACATAGCCATCAACCTCATTTTGTTGGTGACAGAATTCAAAATGGTAATATTCAAGTTAATCACAGTGCTTCTAAACATGAGCTCCCAATGCATTGACCAAGTTGCTGGCACGTCAATGACTTTAAAGGTCTTCTTTGAAGCAAGATTGGTTTAACCACGGGAACACCACCTTCAGGGGACATACAAGGACATACTTATAATCATACCTCAATCCAACACTCAATAAAAATATAATCATGTCTCAATCCACAAATGTCTTTAATTATCTTTTTTATACTTGTACACAGAGAGAGAGAGAGAGAGAGAGAGAGAGAGAGAGAGAGCGATATACCGTTATCGGCTGCCTATATTTTATATTTTTGTAAACACAGCTACAATAGTATATATCACAAAGATCATCACTGAAATTGTTCAACCTTCTAATTGTTACTTTATAAATAAGTGATATTTACTGAATACGATCATCGTGCTTTTATCAAATATAAGGGTCAAGATCTTTTGGAGGCAAAAGATAGTAACGTTATAGATCTTATGCCAGATAACCACTGATTCCCACTGCTAATGATGAAGAAGAATTACAGAAACAGATGTGTATGTAAAGCTCTTCAAATATAGGCACAGCAAAAGGGTGGATTTCGGAATTTCAGTGGCTGAAAGTTGAAACCAGATGGTTTTGGGGGGTTCAGGATAGGTCCAGGATGGACAAGATTTAAAGCTTGATTATTAGATTAAGAAAGAAAATTCTGTATGGCTGAACAAGAGGATGATGAATTAGGACTTCTTTCCTTAATATTATGTTAATGGGAATGAATCGACGTCAGAGCTATTACTACCAACTATCATGATTAGAAGAAAGACTCGGTAGTGATGAAATTGCTAGACAACAAGAATTATAGAAGAATGGATAAAAAAAGAGACCAAAATTTAGGCAGGGATGAAGATGATATAAGTGCATTTCTAAACACAAACACAGAAGAGCGGGAAAAAAGTACAATCCGACTGTTTTCAAGAACAAAATAGAACCATACCCATCTTCCTGCAATAGCTCTTCAATTATCGTGTTTAGCCCAGGAAGAGGTTCAATGGTAAAATGATTGCTTGCATTCAAAGTATCTGGATCGAGGGAGGAATCCTGTGGAGCGTAATAACTATTAAACTTTCAATAAAGAACTGAGAATAAAAGAAATAATAATACAAAAATCCCTCCAGACCTGAGGAATAACTTTGTCCAGTGTTTCTAAAAGTGGATCTTCCTCCAGTTGTTTTATTGACAATGTGATCCTTGATTTCTCCCTGCATCATGTTCCGAATGTCAGAGAAAATGATTTAGGTTGAGCAAAACTAATTTTAAAAAATGTGATAGAATTTATTCTATAACAATTTCTACTAATCTTGCGCAGATCTCAAATTATATACTATATACATAAATCTAAGGGAGTCAGTTGTCAATCAAATCTATTCAACTAAATGTAATAAGTTGAAGGAAAACAAATAACAAGGAGAGATTACACCAGCAAGTCACAAAATTCATACTCTTAACACAACAGTTTATCAAGTACCCTCCAACGTTATTGTGACTCAATGATAATAAATGTAATATAACCAATTTATATTATGGAAGAATATCAGGCGCACAACAATGAAATTGAAATACTGATGTTGCACAAGGTCCTCCATGACTTATCAGCAAAGTTTTGCAAATATTTGATCTAGTAATTTTATCATATGAAAAAGGAGAAAAACAGCACAAGGCGTATACAGGAGAATCACCTATCTATATTAATAATTTTGACTCTCACTTCATCACCCTCAGTTAGGACATCTCTTACATCGTGAACTAAATCCCACGACACTTCTGAGACATGCACAAGTCCTGTAAGGTGACAATTTCCTGCAGAAGAGTTTCGACACTTGAATGAAAAGTATTATCTAATCAAAATTATAAACTTGATGTAAAAAGTTCTCCAGAAATTAATACCATCGGGGAAGAGCAGATGAACAAAAGCACCATAATCCTCGACAGAACCGACCTTAGCTTCAAAAATGTCCCCCACGCTTAATTGACCAGAAAAATTTGACCATACAGCTTCCTTTTCGGAAAATATCAATTTCCTGTTCCCTTCATCTGCTTGGATTACCTATGAGAGACTATGAAGGTTCAGTAACACTCCACAATGAAAGTAAAGAAGGTCCGGTAATAAAAGAAATCTCTGAGAGTACTGTTGAATTGAAATTTAATTTACGACTGGGTGAATTAGAGAATTGCACACTCACTAAAGACTGGAAAAAGTCAAATGAAAACAAAGATATTTACCTTGTTCCAAACTATAGCCTTGTTCATTGAGTTCAAATACAGGTCATTTGCATTTATCTAATTTTTTTCCTATATATTTTAAGTTCATAAAATAATATCAATACCCAGTATGGAAAAGTTGTCTAAAGCATTTTACTTCTGGGTATATTTAAAGATTTTAGGAGAAAACTAGTCCTACTTTTAGAAGTAAGAACTTTAGTTATTGTCGCCAATGAAAAAAAATTGTATTGGGAAATTTAAGCAAAATAAGCATTACGCTCTCGTCAAGATCGGGTGCCCAGTCACATAACTAATGAAGGAAAATTTTTATATAAAAGGTTCTCAGAAATTTAACAGACGATGTTGATTGTAAAGAATGAAATTATTATAATAATATGAAAAAAGAGAGCTGGTTTCTGACTAAAAAATAAATGAAAGCAAGATGAGCAACATTGTCTCCTCTACTTCAGAATCTCCCAACTTTGGCAGGACTATAACACCGAGCAAGGAATTTTATCATCTATTCAGAAAGGATAAATTATGAGACTCATTTTCTATTTTTAATAGCAAAAGAATTCTCACATCCAACCATTGATGATTCTGGAAATCCTGTTTGCTGCTGGATGGCCAACATATTACTTTATTTTTCTGATCCAAATTTACATATATCATTTATATTCAGGAGTCCAGATTCAACGTCGGTCAGAACTTGGATATCAAACATATTTCTCCTAATAAAAGGAGGACATGACCAGTGATATTGAAAAGTTACATGAGGAGGCTAGAAGTGATTCGGACAGATTGCACTAACTCTTCCATTGCTTATTTTCCCTTAAGCAAGAAGTGAGATGGATTAGTTATTAAGAGTGTGTAACCAGTACTAAGGGCTGGTAACACCATTCAGCATTCAGCAGCCATGGGAATTCGTCCTATATTGCTCTTATATTTCTACCAGGCTATGAAGGAACAACACTCCTTCAAGGCCGAGCATCCATGAGAGAATTTATATTTTTTGTTTCGTATCCTAGTTTTCAGATAATTCTGGATCAGCATGTCAATGTTAGTTCTTATTTATCAGGTCATTATAGAAATTTAAGCTTGCCTAAGTTGCACGGACATGACACGGACACGCTGACATGTGATTTTAGAAAAAGTATGACACCAACAAATAAATACACGTTGATTTTAATTCTTTGAAATTTAAAATGCATTTATTACATAATTTACTTTTATAATTTTTTTATAGGACACAATAGATACCATGTCGGATACTTGCCCAAGGGGGTGTCTCTATAGCATCCCTTGAGTGTCAGTAATTTAAAGAATATAAAAACAAACTGAGACGAGGACATGTGGCTTATTGGATACATGTCCTTGAGAGCCCTTGAATGTCGGAGTTCGACATGAGCACGACAAGAATAAGGAATGGACGCACTACCCTAGTACGAGTGTCTGAGCATCATAGAAGCTTTCTTTTAATTTGCTTACATGTGAAGTTGAAGTTGGAGTTACTTCTTCAATTGGACATGTCTTCCTTTCGCATAAACAAAAATGTGAAATTAACACAAGGCAGTTATGATTAGCAATTTATTCCTTTGCCTCTTGGTAGTGTACTCAGATGTCTCATCTGTTAACAAGTAAACATTTACCAGATTTGATCCATGTGTTGCTATAATCAACACAAATAAAAATCAATTGAATATCTCATCTAATTTTCATTTTACTCCTCCATCTGTCATTAAGTGGTAAGTTGATATTAAAAAAGAAAGACCTAAGATTTTTCATTTATGATTAACAAAAGATCATCAAGAAACTAACTGATTAAACAGAAGAAGCAACAGAACCACAAAGTCTACATCAGCTTTCTTTTAGAATATGCTGATGTTCAAATGTTGTCCAGAAATCTTCTTCTTGAAGATTACACCATGGGTTCTAAAATTAGATCTCAGGCCAAAATTTCAAAAGTTTATGAGAACACAACCTTCCTAACGAGATATTCTATTGCCAGTGTTCAAATTGCACATAAAAAGGACATTTTGAGTGAATTGCATTAGAAATTAGAATTTCCCCTCAACTGAATTGGTTCTCCGACACTGTCTTTGTATATTGGGTTTTTTTCCTTTGATTGCAAACAATTCATGGACTTCAAAATTCTAGTTTTATCCACTCATCATTGATACTCTATATGAGAAACTAACACAATTCGGGATGGTGTCCAGTGGTTGACTACAAGATACAGTGGGTAGAAGAAAACAGCTATGCAGCAATATTGTTACTTAAAATGAGGACACATTTCTTGGGTGTGCATCTTGTTTGTGTTAAGTATTATTTTATCGTCAACACATGCCTCTGTAGACCCTTCTCATGGATGTAATTTGATCATCGAATGAATTGTAAGACCATCACTCCAACTTGAAGAGGGAAACACTTTGTGTATTCAGCGTAGAACTTTATAACTCACCAAGGTATATCATAGAACTAAACAAAGTTTACTCATGACTCGTTTGGGATTATGTGGTAGTTTAAAAATGACAAAGTTTCTAAAACTAATTAAATATCAATATGTTCACTTGATGAATTGATTTTGGCATAGAAAAGATCACATATTGCAATTATTAAACTCCATACCTTCACAGATATTACAGAACCCGTCAAATCTCTTGCAATCTCTTGAACTGTCTTGTGAGGTGCTGAATGACAAGGTTATACAAAAATTTACGACGTTAGCATTTGGAAGTACATCCTTACTTTATGAACTACCAAATTTGACTAAATGTTAAATAACATAAGCAAGTAGTGAGGATGAAGAGCAAAGTTAAGCAGGTGGGAGGCTAAACATAGTCATATTCTATTGAAAAATTAAGTACAGAACACAATGATAAGGACGACATAGTGATGAAAGCAGGGAAAAGATTATTAAAATATTCATTGTTCTAATCACAGTTTCCAGTTACATTGCACCACCAAGTTCAAACACAAACTGCTAAAAATGTCCCATGATTACAAGAAATGGAAAAGTATATGTATTCAAAATTTATTATAAAATGCCCGGTCAACACCAGCTTTTCAGCCTGTGAAATCACAATTCTCATCCCATTTGCCAGAACTTGAGTTGACACTTTAAGGTTCCATACTTCCATGTATTCATGTTGGACATTTGATTCACTTAACTATGGCATGTGACCCCTACCATGCACATCCAATAATTTACTTAAAAGAAGTTTACTTATTTTTAGTGTTTCATATTAAATGGTTTCAAGAAAGTAAAAGGCTATGTATTTCTAAAACAATGTTACTTCAGAAGGAAGTTACACGTAGTCTTGTGACTACACATATAGCCTACAAACCACAGCTAACCAAAGACGAGATACCTCTTCTTTTAATTTTATGGGTTACTCGCATTTATATACTTACAATCAATTGGTGAATTTGTGTCAAACCCATTATTCAAGGAATAAAATTATTTTGGTATACTAGGCCACTAGGGTATAATAGATAATCAATAGTCTTCGTCGTACCTTAAATCATGTAAATAGACTCGACTGTATTTAACTATTTACATAAATATAAAAAGAGAGAGATACTAATAAACACTAGGAAACATATTTGGTTGTGTGTAGAGCTACATTGAAAAGAGATTTGATACCTTTACAATAATGAGAAGGGCTCAACTGTGGGAAAGGAAGAAAACCAAGGAGAGAGTAGAATCTGATTAGCAAACCACCACCATTAAAACCTTCAATCTTTCCGTCATAGATGAGTCCTTTCTCATTATAAGCCCTTGCAGCTTTCCAGTCAGCAGACCTCTACTTCTTTGAGTAAAATAATATTATGTAAGAAGCCTTTACAAAGCATTAATGTTAATCAAAATAACTAACCCAATCAGGCGAATCTATTATCGAAGAACAACTTAGAGAATATTACACAGTTTCTCTTCAACAAAGGCAAAGCATTGATGGTTAATTGAGGGTACTGTATCTTCCCCCTGAAGACGGAAAAGGCCAAAGAAACAAAAGAAAACAGAAACTGTTACGCTAAATTGCTAATGACATTTTTTTGTCCTTTGGACTAATTGTATTCAAACTTAGTTAAAACTTGGCTGCCTATCTAAACACGGAAAAAGTTTAATTGCTAGCACTAATAAGACATGAACGGAACAAAGTCATTCGCATGTATTCTTCGATTGCCAAAATCAGTGTCACTTTTAAGAGGTACTACTGGCTCAGAATTCACTGCAAATCTAACTGCAACTAAAATCAAAAGCGGTTCAAGTCCCTGATCTCTCAGATCAGTGCACAAATTCGACTAACAAGTAGCTGTAGCTAATTAACAACTTCGAGGTATAGGGTCCTATTCGTCCAAAGACTGCAGTTCAACCACTTTAACACTCTGTTTTCTCGACTTGTAGAGGGGACCAGAAAATTATCCACTCAAACTTGTCTTAAATTTTGTCTAATTTCCATCTCAAATTACCACGCCATGCCCTTAATATTAAGCGTGAACAATTCCGGTCAATATAATAATTTTTGCACCAATTTAAAGCAGGATACGAAGTTATCATAGAAGAAAAATATGACCTACTACAGTGCATAGCCACTTAGAGCATGTTTGGCTCAACTTAAAGGCACCATTTTTTATGGCTATAATCAGAATCCACCTGATCGATTCTCTTTCTTAGCATTTTTCCAATGTTTCTTTAACTTGTTTCCAATCATTAGCAATGCAGATCGAGGTGAAAACCCAATTACCCATCAATCCAGGAATACCGGATATGTATTCTTTAGTTTACTCATTGACTTAGCATTTCTTTTCACTATTCTTAAATAAACTTGGGAAGGCACAAACAAAAAGTGTTAAGGGAACACACCCGAGCTGGTTTTATCTCATCAGGCGACAAAGAAGACTGATCCACCACCCCGTCAGTTTTAGTGTTGCTGCCACTGGAGACTGAGACTTTAGGGGCACCCAACACTGGCTGCCTTCTGCCTGATGAACTGCGGGAGAGGCTCAAAGATGGTTGGGAGTTTGTGACAGCAGCATTCTCACTGCTCAGGAAACGTGAGAGAATGGCTGAAACTGAGCCCACTGCTGCAGCCGAAACAGGCATTTGAGTCTGATATTAATGGTCAAATTGGGGTATACTGAAACAAGAGTCTTGGGAGGAAATTGTAAACCAAATGGCGATCAGAAAATTCTGGGATTGGGATTGTTAAACTATAATATTACGAGGATTTGGATTGCTTGTAACGAGTGGATAAACAACAGTTGGGATAATCCATTTATGTGTCATCTTCACACCCACTAGTTGTCTTGGATATTGTGGCACATAAATTGGCGTATATATACCCTATTTGTCTACCATTAATCTAAAATTTTATTTACTACAATAAAAATATTTATCACACATTCACTCAATAAAATATTCTACACACAAATCAGTAAAGTTATTTTAAATTTCAACAACACAATCTTCAAAAAATACTATTCAAAACTCCATTCTTCTCTCAATTATGAAAAACAAACAAGGTCATAATATAAATATTGAAGAATAGTATCTTAAAAGTTGGTGAAGTTAGAGAGTTCGAATTCGTCTCAATCACACGTTGAAAGCTCATATTTTTACGTGGGATTCAAATATCATATTTTGCTATGAAAACCTGACAATTTACCACACTCGATCGGATTTATTTTGCACTAACATTAGCTTTGGACGAACACTTTTATGTTGACATTACCCTCCGCGCCGTTCGATTGCAAATCTACAATTGGAAAACGTGGTGCTTACTTTGATACCATTGATATGGTTCTTTAAAAAGTTATATCTCAAAATGTGGTGAATTGTCATGGTTTCATTACATTGCAGAGTATAGAACTTGAATATCAAATTAAAAGTACGGGCTTTCGTTAGGTAGTTTATATAAATTTGACTCTAACTTTAACAATTAATTTTTAAGGTACGAATCTGCCAATATCTATATCAATATCCCTCAAAATATGGGGAATTTACTCCAATGATCATGTCTACAGTGTATTCGGCTAGGTAAAATAATAAAAAAAATAAAACAAAAAAAATCTTAAAAAATGTGAAATACAATTTTAGCCTCGACCCTTTTTGCTATTTTCACTATTGTCTTTTCCATTTCACTATTGAAACTGAAGAGATAAAGCTACAGATCAGAAAATTCTGGGATTGGGAAACTATAATATTACGAGGATTTGGATTGCTTGTAACGAGTGGATAAACAACAGTTGGGATAATCCATTTATATGTGTCATCTTCACACCCACTAGTTGTCTTGGATATTGTGGCACATAAATTGGAGTATATATATCTTTGTTTGTCTGCCATTAATTTAAAATTTTGTTTATTACAGTAGAAAATATTTATCACGCATTCACCCAATAAAATATTTTATACTCAAATCAATAAAATTAATTTAAATTTCAACAACACAAGCTCCAAAAAATACTATTCAAAACTCCATTCTTATTCTAATAATGGGAAACAAACAAGATCGTAATATAAATATTGAAGAATAGTAACTTAAAAGTTGGTGAAGTTAGAGAGTTCAAATTCGTCTCAATCACACGTTGAAAGCTCATATTTTTACGAGGGATTCAAATCTCATATTTTGCAATGAAAACTTGACAATTTACCACACTCGATCGGATTGATTTTGCACTAACATTAGTTTTGGACGAACACTTTTATGTTGACATTACCTTCCGCGCCATTCGATTGCAAATCTATAATTGGAAAAACGTGATGCTTACTTTGATACCATTGATATGGTTCTTTGGAAAGTTATATTTCAAAATGTGGTGAACTGTCATAGTTTTATTTCATTACATTGCAGAGTATGAAACTTGAATATCAAATTAGAAGTGCAGGATTTCGTTAGATAGTTTATATAAATTAGACTCTTGACTTTAACAACTAATTTTTAAGGAACGATTCTGCCACTATCTATATCAATATCCCTCAAAACATGGGGAATTTGCTCCAATGATCATGTCTACAGTGTATTCGGCTAGGTAAAATAATAAAACAAAAAAACCTTAAAAAATGTGAAATACAATTTTAGCCTCGACCCTTTTTGCTATTTTCACTATTGTCTTTTCCATTTCACTATTGAAACTGAAGAGATAAAGCTACAATCTCAGTGGGCTCCAGCCTGATAACAGGTTAAAAAATTAATAGAAAGGGAGAACAATGTAAGAGATTTAAAAAGCGCCAAAACTCTTGTATATTTCATTTGAATCTGAGACCTCGTACTAATAAATATTAGGACTATATAAATTTATATTTCATACTCATTTTAAAAAATACATTCACAAAATAAAATATTCTACACGTAAATTCAAAATATTTCATAATTTTTTAACCGAACATTCTCTAATACTACTCAAAACTCTATTTTTCAAATTTTAAGGTAACCAAACAAGGGCATAGGGTTTCTAGTGTTGTAGAATAGATTGTATATCGACAAAGAACATGTATTTGCATGTGTCAAAGTATATAGATATAGATAATTTTTTCTTCACCGTGGACAGGGTGGAGTGGGGTGGGGTGGGGTAAATATGTATGGGTAGAATTAGAAATGGGGTCAGGGTTGCGGAGGGATGCTTATAGTGGGTGCCGGGTGGGGTTGATATTTCATTTGGTAGAATTAGAAATTGGCGTTTATTAGTGGTATGAGATAATTTTTCGACTTTTTCAAGGCGGTATTAATGTAAGACTCGGGGACTAATTGGTGGTGGTGGGTGGAAAAGGTCCCCATGGGCAAGGTTTGAATGTCGATGAGGTGGGGAGGGAGAATGAAAGAAATGTAAAATTGAGAAGGGATGAATATCATAATATTTTAAGTTTTAATTTAATTAAGACTACAATTGTAAAATTAATGTTGTGTATTTATTGAAAAATATAATTTATTTGAGGTATAATTATAATATGGTGTAATAAATAATATTTGTGGTGGCAATATAATTACCCTTTTACTTTAAGTAATGATATTTGGCATCACAATTGCTAAACACCTATTTAGGTGGTATGCAAGTATCATTAATTAATAGATTACTTTGAAAGTAGGAAAATAAATTATATTTAAAATATCAGATCACTTGCATGACATCTGATTGGTGTACTAGTACCATTGATACTAGAGCCAAGATAGCATTATTCATTACTTTAGCTGATTATATTGTCAACACAATTTTATTTGATACATAATATTTTATTTGTAGTTAAACTCCTCAATATTTGCTTATTGTAGCAATTATTTTCCTAACATATTTTCGTCGAATTCTTATATTCAACATTCTATTAATTAGCACATCTCATCGTTGGTGATGATTTATATTAAAATATTTGTCTTCATGTTTTGAAATAAGGGGAAAATATTTTTTCTCACTATTTAATTTTTTTTAAAAAAATGATAGAAAAATAAGTTGTTTTATACTATTTCAATGGACTTTTGAACATAAAACTATTATCAAATACAAAATGTGTTAACTAGTGATACATTTGAAAATAAGAATGACGTGAAAAATTGTTAGAAACATAAATACCATAATGAGTAAAGATTAAGAATCTTAAATGTAATTAAAATATGGTATAAGAAATTAATATTGTAGTGTTAATATAATTACCTTGATTATATTGACGTTTTGTTGTATCAAATTTTGATCGTATTGAAAGCCCTCAACCTCATCTTGTTATTGTGTTTTATGTCCTAGAATTTTTGTTGCATTTTAGTTGTCAATCTTTCATATTGTACCCAATTTGGTTTCAATAAAAAAATCTATTAAGAGATCTAAAGCAATTTATTTGCTCTTTATATTATTAAGCCTTGTTTGGTTCCCATTATTTTTAAAATATATTTTTTTCTTTCTTATTATCAATAACACATTTTTCAATAGAATAATATTACATGTAAATTCAAAACATTTCCTTATTTTTTAATCACACATTCTCCGTCAAAATACTATTATAAAATATATTTTCATAAAAAAATAACAGGCTCTCGATCTTTATTTTTATTTTGTAATCACATATGTTCTATCATAATACTATTTCAAAATGTATTTTGAGCAAAATAAATAAATAATATATACATAAATGATTTTCAAAATAAAAAATTTCTCATTTTTCATGTACATAAGCTTTTTGACCTTAAAAAGTAAAAACAAGTATAAAAGTGAAAAATCTTAAAACAATTTTTTTTTTTTAATATGATCAATACAAATGGAGGAATAAAAATTCTCCCTTTAAATGTATCGAGATAAAAATCTTTTTTTTTTCTGTATATATTTATATCTAATAAATAACTGGATTACCATCAATTTTTATGTTTATACAAAAAATGAACATGCAATAATAATAAAATACCCAAGGCTATATTAATTATTTTTCAGGACACGTAATATTTATTTCTATTAATTCCTAAAACATTTGGTTTTAGTGAAAAATGTGTAATTGAGATGCAGAGCCCGTATTTAGTGGCGTGGATACAAATATGGAAAGTGTAAGTAACTCTTAATTATTAGGAGTAATTAATAAGGTTTTTAAGATCGAGGATAATATCTCCCATCTTCGACTCTTTCCTTCCTAATTGTTGATCACATTTAAGCAAATTTTTTTTTTCCAATTTATTGTCTCTTCGTATTTAAATAGTTACATTAGCTATTACATTAATTAAACGTGTAATTTATAATCTTTGAATGAAAATGTTGACAGTGTTATATAAAGACAAAATTGTAAATTAAACGTTTCTCATCTATCTCCACGTTTTGTTTTTATATATATTGTAATTATAATATAATTTTATTAAGTAGATGAACGTTGATTTTAAGTGAAGCTCCAGTATATATATATTAAAGGTGGTATTAATAATAAATTAATTACAATTTAACTTTATGTAGTCCCTTTTAAGTATATAGTTCATTTTTCGTATTGGAGTTCTCATAATTTTATATTAATTAAACTAAGTTTAATCACTTAAATCGAAGCTCGTCTACACATATAGTTATATTAAAATTATAATAAATATTAATTTATATTGTAATTAATCTAACATTATATTAATGCAAC
>CAIGRB010015083.1:30969-42115 GCA_903798255.1 Fraxinus quadrangulata
GTAAGAGGGATGGGGAGACGATTGATCACTTATTTCTCCATTGTGAGGCTGCTCGTTTATTGTGGAACGATATTTTAGTGTCGCAGCATATGGATTGGGTGATGCCAAGGCGTATGGAGGACTTGCTTAAGACATGGAGGAGAAAGTTCCGAGATAAGGATAGCAAACTTGTTTGGGACCTTATTCTAGGTTGCGTCGTGTGGTGTTTGTGGAGGGAAAGAAATGGACGTTGTTTTGAAGACTTAACAAGGACAACAGAGCAGTTTAGGGAGTTGTTTTATTTGACATTGTTTACTTGGTTTAATGCTGTAGCTTCTAGGCATTTAGATGGGTTGCCCAATTTTATGTTATTCCTTGCCGATTTGTACTGATGATACACTTCCTGTGTATTACCTTCGATTAATATAATATTTGATTGCTTTTAAAAAAAAAAAGCTATACGATACTCGTATGAAAATCTTTTTGCGAGACAATACCTATGAGTATCCCCATGGAAGTAAGGCAATACAAACCTACTTAACTTTCAATTCCCAAGAGCAAGCTTGTTGCCAACTCCACTCTGGGGAATTCATGAAGAATAGGATTCAACTTTTCTAAAGTACTTTGGGTTTGGGAACAAAGGGAACTGTGTTCATATATGCCTTTGCAGCCAAGGAAGGTTTTCACTTTACTTCCAAGTCTAGTTTTAGATTTTCATCGTGAGATACTGTGATTAATCATTTTCGCTATATTATTTTAGAGATGCTACAGCTCAAGAATCACTTGACTACCCCACCACATTCAAAATAAAAACAATCAGAATGTTTGAAAAATCAAAGTTTATGCATTTTTCCAAATGTTTGAAAAATCAAAGTTTATGCATTTTTCCATTATTACAGCTGCTCTTCCTTCTGCCATGGAACCTAAGATTCTTCAGTTCTCCATTTTTACTGTTCATCTTCCTCAGAAATATAAAAAGATAAATTAAAAAACAAAGTAAAAAATTATTTTAATATTATGTTAATTGACATGTTTGTGTTTTATTTTATTTTTAAAAGAATAATGTGTTTGCATGTCTATGTCATGTTTATGTTTGTTCTTCTATGTCTTAAGAGAGTTCCTAGCACATGTTTGTGGTCTATTTTGGCATTTTGGCAGGTATAAGACCACAGCCTTGGTCTTTATTTGAAAGGAGCATTGCTTATATTGTCTTTAGGGCGTGATCTTAGCATGGAACTTTGTCCCAGGGTTATTTAAAACTATTAGAAGTCTTTTTTTTTTTTTTTAAAATGAAATTTGTCCTTTGCTTTACCTTAAAATGTTATCAAGAAACTTCATGCTCGAATCGCTTTGCCTATTCCCTATATACTTATAAGGGTTGTTTCCAATATTTATTTTCTTGACTTGCCATATTACTTAACCGTAAGTCCAATTTTTAATGTGGCAGATTTATTCCTTTACTGAGGTACACGCAAGCATCTGTTTTACCTTCATCTGTTTGTGTATGACATCATTTTCCTTGGCATCGCGTTCCTGCTTTCTCAGATCCAACTGATTTTATTGTTAATGTCTTGGCGAACCATTATTATTTATTCATTGGTAGTTAATGTTAATTCTTTTTCCACTGAGGAGATTGTTCTATTACTTATGATGCTTAGACAGCTGAAGAAAAGTTTGTCATATTGATCATGATATTTCGGACCAATATTTGTAGCATAACTCGTGATAGTGGAGTTCTTTTCAGCCTAGGAAATGATGGAGATTAGTATCTGACTCCTTGGGGAAGTATTCTTGTAGGCTGACCGACATCTATGCATTATTTTAGGCATGAGCGTGGATGTTTATTTTATTTTCTTGGAATAATTATTAGCAAGTTTGAGTATGTTCCCTAGTCTTGTTAGGACTTCTACTTTTCAATATGACAATTGTTGATTAACAATTCTGGCATTGTCTATTATATTAACAATTATTAGACTTTCACTCTCTATTCTCTATTCTTCTCCCAATTCCTGTGTTCTCTTTACTCTCTGTTTTCTTCCACAGTCCACTCCTACATCAAAAGGACCAGTCAAAGGTAGAAAAACTATCATTGTATATATCTTAAGACGTATGGCAATTATTTAGTAGACTCATACCTATTAAACAAACACTAAGTTAACTACATTATTTTGAACTATTTGATCTAGAGGGTTACAAAGCGTAGGTGGCACAAAGGAAACATTATTTATCTAAAAGACGATCAAATTTCATTCCTGTCCTGTTCTTAACAGATTGTCGATTCTTAGTTTTCATGTTGCTTTGACCTGATTTAAAAAAGGATCCGGTGACTGATCAAATGCGGTGGCAAATTTTTTTTATTTTTAATATTTGAATATGCTTCAAGGCTTTTACAGAGGCTTCATGAAGGAGGTTTATTTGGCTGTTTCATTCCATTCAATTTGTGCTGACTCCTTGATATTCATCAAGTCTGAAGTACTCATGTCGAAGACAATATATGGTCTATTAAGTCATTGTTTGGCCCTCATTTTGGAGAATTTATAAATTTTGGAATGGTGATTGATGGGTTAATGTGCGGTTGAAAAATAATGAAAAGTTTTAGATTTGTGTGTAATATTATTTTATCTGGAGAATGTGTGGTTAAAATTAAGATTTTTATTTTTTTTTTTAATTGGGGCCAAACAAGGGCTAAGAATCTTGCAAATACCTCCTCTACATTACATCATATTAGTGAAAGACCTTATGCATCATAGTTTTTGTGTGTAGTTGAGTTATAGATATTACATCTGTGGTTTTTGGTTACGAGTAATATTGACGACAAAGAAATGTAGTCATATGAACTTATCAAGAAAAGGATTACTACTTCCACAAGCTTCCGAAGACTATTTGTTGAGTTTACATTTTCAGTCTTACATCTGAGTCTTAATTTATCTTAATCGCATAACTGCAGTTTCCACTACTACATCCTGGAGAGGATGAATTTGTCTACGAGAGTTGCACACCTCTGCCATCATCACAAGGATCCATTGAAGGATCGTTTACTTTTGTCCCAGGAAGGTATGCCCTATATTTTACATAGTTAATTGCAAAAGTTCAAAATAAATTCGTGTTTTCTTTCTCTTTCATTGTTTTGAGCTGTGTTTCACTCTTATAATGTCTTTTAGTGCTTTCTGTTATAGCTTGGATTCTCGGGGTTAAAATGAATAAGAATGACATTTTTTTGCAATACCTATGACGGTGATTAGCTTTGTTTTCTGAAAATTTGATATTCGGTTTTACCCAGATTGGCAGATCCAAAAGGAGGTCCCTTCGAGGTTGAAGTAGCACGATTCCCGCTGCAGTTACCAGACTATATTTACTGATAAACCTGTTGTGCAGAGTCATGCCGTATCAATAGTGTTACTTTTCTAGTGTAATTTGCTGTGCTGAACATACTTGAATTAATAAAATATATAAATTTACTGAGGCAAATATTGAGGCTTATACGCTGAATACTTTTACACAGGCTTGGGATGATGACTAATGTGTGCTGTTTGTGATCTCTTTTGTTTTCATATTATATAAACTCTTAAAAGGAACTCATTCCCAGTTTTAGTCTTGTTTGTCTTAGACAAGTAAAGCAATTGAGTAGAGGAGTAATGAGGATGATTTTTTTTTTTTTGCCATTGCCATACTCAATGAGTGAGATTATGAAGTGGCCAATACCCCAATTGGACTTGGGGACTTGATAGAATAATGTTCCAATGAGCATGTAATGAACCTTGCCATAGCTTCCGAAATGTTGAATTCATCAGAACACATGCTCATGATATAGATTGATCATTTCAGTCGACGTAGTGATATCTAATCAAAGCAATAATCTATGCGGTATTATTGTTCACTCGGTCCTATCTAATCCATTCTAAATATAGTAGTATCTCTAGAGTGATAAATTAGCAAGCACCGTTGCTTAGCTTATGCGCGCTTAATACTATCATTTTTCCTACTTAAAGATCGTCACTTATATATAACTATATTGATATATCATTCATCAATTTGTGAAGTGGAAGTCAATATGATATATTCTTGGTGATAACTATCTTTTTGAAGTGAAATTCCAACTTTTCATTAATGAATATTGCAGCAAACCGTTTGCGAATGAAAATAAGAAATATAATCAGTCCAATTTATTCACATTTCGTGGAACAAAATCACTAAAAGTTGGGATCTTTCGTGCATTTATGCATATCAAAACCACGGAACCTTTGATATTAGCATGAATAATAGGATGATATGAAAATTATCTCAAGATTGAGTAATCTATTTGTTTACAACTACAAGCGTTTTAAATTCAAGGGCACTACTCCTAGCAACTTCAATAACTATATGTGCTATTGTGGCAATGGATATTAATTCATTCACTAGTTTTATTTTTAATGCCCAAACCGAAACATTTTAGAGCAATGTTATGTGTACAAAATTGGATTACAAAATAGTTGACAAAATATGCGTTGGCGAGATCCGATAACTTAAAAAACAGTTTTTGAAATCATTGATCCAGATCTTGTCAACAAATATTTTGTCAATTATTTTTGTAACCCAATTTTGTACAAGTAGGTTAAAATTTTATTGATGAAGATCGTCGCAGATTACATACACAATATGGAAAGTGGAATACAATCAATTCAATTCATATTCGCTAGACTAAAAGAAGCAAGTTTATGGACTATATCATTTTCCTCTTCCTTGTGGAGTGTAAAGTGACAAGTCTCACAATCGATCACGCTGGAATTAGGATAGTAGACAAATTGAGGTCAAAGGCATTGGTAAATTCCTTGCACAAGATGTCATGGCCTTCCTCAAACCGCTGATTACAAACTTTGCCATCCCATTAATTTCCTCCTCATATTGCTCATACACAAAGAAAGAACAATGTGAATGCAAGGACTATTGTTGCAATAATTTAACCCATATTAAAAAAAACGATCAAATGATTGTTTAGACTTACAGAATCAAGCATCATCATGTTGAGATTAAGAATTCATACCTATGCCAACGGCCATGGTCAAGAAATGTGGAACAATGAACTTGCATAAGTACGAGAAAGATGTTGAAATGTCTGCAAGAATTACACTTCGAATAGGTGGTCAACTAATAATGCTATCTGTCTAGACTTATAAGCATCTTAGACTTTGAGACACGCTCCTCGAATAATGCTATCTATGTGGCATTAACTGATGTGTCATCTTAAATAGGAGGATATATATCCCATTTAATATGTCACATCAATTAATGGTAAGTTGATTGGTGAGATCTCTACGAGAAGAAAGGGTTTGAACAAAGTGAATTCTGAAATTTAGAGTTTAGTCAAATTGAGATTGAACTCTTTGTATGTATTAATTTTGGATTTGCCGTGTGTTAATTTACACCAAACATACATTGGCAACTTATCTCTCCCTTGTACAGGTCTTCTGTCCCGTATTTTATGCAACGGAAATTACCGAAGTAATTAACAAGATGAATTTTACAAAGTGACTAGTAATTAAAGAAAGGAAAAAATAAAAATAAAATCGTTCTGAGTAATTATTTGTAAACAGCCATGCAAGTTGGGAGATCAAACAAACTTGAACCCCTTTTTGGGACGGAATAATAATTGGGTGGCCAAATTGACTAAAATTGAATAGAAAAATAGTTGATTGACAAAAAATGAAATTGAATTGAAAGTTGAAGGATCTCCAGCGTTCATAAAAAAAATACACAAAACAATAATCATAATGAACATCGAACTAGAAACTAACATAAATTGCAGGTTCTGTAATTCCTTATCGCGGTCTGGCTAGGAGAGGAGGTCGGAAATTGCATTCCAAATTAACACGCACACACAAGTCTCTGACCGTAATTAAATGTAAAAATGGCAAACATAAAAAGCTAAAAACAATCAGAAATAGGACGCCGACAAACTGAAAGCTCGTCAAACTTCAAAGAATAGATAACAATTTAACAAAGTAAGTTCGGAGAAGTCTTTCAACTAATCTCAAACATCAAGCAAAATATTTCTTTTCCACGCTATTATCCTCTTGAGATGAAGATTTCCAACTCACAGGTCTTGCACAATCAAACCTGCGAAACAAATTAAATGAACATCAAAATTAACCCATAGATAATAAAAATAGATAAAATGTTAGTCTAAAGATAATAATGTAGCAAAGGTTGTGTTATATATAATGATTTACCAACAAATAATGTAACAAGATTTAATTGAATCAAAATTTCATCAATCAAATAACTTCACCAATTACAATTTGACACCTAAAAATTATGTGATTAATTATGTACAATAAGCATTTTTCATGTAATAATTGTGTAATGGTTAAGGTTTCAAAATGGTTTTAGCTCTTGTTTGACGTCCATTATTTAAACACTCTTTTTTCTACATATTCATTTTCAAGTACACATTTACACTATAAAATATTTTGCACGTAAATTTAAAATTTTTCCTACTTTTTAACCACGTATTCTCCTAAAAATTACTATTAAAAGTATAATTTTTTCAAAGTAATGATTGTCAAACTGGGGCTTAAGTACACATGGGTTAGAGTTTAGGTTTTCATATTTTGTGAAAATTTACACAATTAGTCCTCAGCTTTAGTGACAGTAGAAAATTACTCCCAACCTTTAAATGGACTTTTCAATCCCAAACCTTTACTCCTTTAGTTCCATTTACATATTTTCATCATTTTAACATAATTCTATGGACTTTGATTTTCTTTATTTTTTTTTGAAAGTTTGAGCAATTAGTCCTAACCTTTAGCACCTCTAGAAAATTCATCCCCAACCTTTAAATCGACTCGTCATTTCCAAACCGTTGCTAAACAATGTGATAAAAACATGGCTTAGTCTATTTCATGAATCCTTTGCTAAACAATGTGATAAGTTGGCTTAAAAACAGCCATTTTTGTTCTTAGATTTGTATTGTTTACGATATACTACGTTGAATCTTTAGTATTCATTCGAATCAACAAGCGTTTGAATATGATAAGTTGGCTTAAAAACAGACTTTTTTGTTCTTAGATTTGTATTGTTTACGATATACTACGTTGAATCTTTAGTATTCATTCGAATCAACGAGCGTTTGAATGTGTTAATCGTCTTCCATACATGTCCACAGCTTAACTTCTGCATCTGATCATTTTCCACAGCTAATAATATAACTGTTTCATTGCAAGGGAGAAAAAAAGAAAAGAAAAGAGAATGTTTACATGTAGATGATTGGAAATCTGCACAATATTGATTGAGCAATTTTCTCTATGAAGGCCTTTTTCCTTTTTGTAGCACTCCATGTTTGTACCTTTTGATAACTTCATACTTGCACAACTGGAGATATGTTTCTGATGGTTCAGGATTTTCTCCCAGTGACCACTCCATTTTTACGAGAATTCGTCAAGTCTTTTTGAAACTCCTGCAGTTCAACAATACATAAAGAGATTAGAAGGTGAAATGACTAAATTCTGACTTATCAATGAATTGTGCCTATGCAGAAGAAATGGGATTCTCACCATATGCTTAAGAGCCATATCCAATGAACTCTTCGACATCAGCCTCCCAAAACCAGAACTCTCGTTTATAGAACCATTCATCTTTACTTTGGCTTGTCTTTCTTCAGCGGTTGACATTCTTGCATTCATAAATTTGTCGACCATCTTACTTCCCAGAACTTGACCTCTATTTCCTTGTTGAAGTTTAGCAGTTGTTTGATTAGCAACTTTTCCATCATTGTCCACTTTACGTCCCCGAGTCACACTTGGAGAGCATGACTGTCTCCAGGCCTTTGGATTTGAATCTTGCTTCCGGGGTAGTGGTTGATTTTGAATATCCGGCCTTCCTCTAGTTGCTGATATTGATCGATCCGCCCTTAAATTAGGAGGCGTTTCATCTGAAACTCCTGAAATTTGGGCTGGTATTGTTGGCCTCGGAGAAGGTGATACACCTCGACTTTTAGGTTTGGTGTTTGATTTTGAATTTGAATCCATCCCCAAGCTTTTTGAAAGGTTTGAAGTTAGAAAACTTGGCTGGCTTCCTCTGTGGGTGACATATTTTACTGGATTGGTTCCTGTTTTCAGTTTTTCGGTGACAATGGTGTGGGACTGGTTCTTTTTCTGGTCTAGCACGGGTGCACTTTTCACGTTTTTCTTGTCAGTTAACGAAATAGCCGATAAAAGTGTGTTTGACTGGTTTATAACTGGTGCACTTTTCACGTTTTTCTTGTCTATAGGCGAAATAGTCGGCCTCCCATTCGGGGTTTTATATCTTCGTGGAATTTTTGGCTTTGGATTTGGAGATGTTGATTTATTGGCGTTGGCTTTCACTCCCTCTGAATTGCCTGCAAACTGAACATGTAATATATTCCTTTAAATTTTATAAATTTGTTAATTCAGAAAAATAGCAAATCCCCAAGGACCCCAACTCATCAGCTCGACTCGCTTCACACCTCTAATAACTAGAAAGTGACCAACGTTCGGAGACTAACCCGTGAAAGAGGCTGAATGATTGGTAGATCGCGCTGAATTACCATTTCCGGGGCATTTGTTTCCAACTCAAGGGATGGAAATAAAGGCGTCGCTGGCGGTGTTTTCAGCCTGCAAACATCAAAACACAGAATTAAACATCTACCACTACTAACTCTGAAGAAAAGAGAGTTCTATTATATAGGTAACATATTGTACCAGTTATAATCATTTTTTCCACTCTCAGCAAGAAATTCAAGTGCTGGTCCTTTTCTTCCAGACTCCATTCTGTACAGCCCATAGTTTCCTGCAGTCAACAACTTGATCAAAAAATCAAGTAAAGGCATATATAAGCATCAAGCAAAAGGGATCAATCCCAAAATATTTGACAAAGAACCCTTTCTATTTGTGTCCCACGGTCTCTTTACAAGTCGATTTTAAGGGTGAGTTCTACTCAAACTCATTGTTATGCATCTTTCATGCTCTTGGACCTTACCATTCGCTTCGAACTCATTAGAAACAGGTTGAAGAAGACTAGCAATCTCATCTTTTTCTCGTTTCTGAATATCCCGGAAGAAGGAAAGCTCTTCATCCCTATCTTTGATAGAATTAGATATCTTCCTAGGCATGCCTTCTCCTCTTCTATACATACTTCTCTTCTATCAGAAACACTCTAGTATCGCCTTCGTTTCTATCGAATTTATCACTTGTTCTTTTGGAGTTGCAATCAAATTTCGGAGCAATCTATGTATTATATATCCATGATCGCTTTTGTCATGTACTATGTACGTACATATAATGAATTAAGTGGAAGATCAGCCGGCTGAATCAATATCATTCCAAACAAAAAATGGAATATTCTCATTAGGTGGATTCTAGGCCAAGGTCAAATTCTTCTACTTCGGTATACATTTGGCACAACTCTGTGCTTTGCAGGCTTGAGAATTTAAATGTCACAAATTAGTGCAAATAGGAGTGTGTGGGAAAATAAAAAACTTTAATGGGACGATAATTCTATAAAATAAAAAGACATCTTATGCGTAATTGTTTTAGTTCATTTTTAAAAAAAATTGTCTAAAATTTCATTAAATTATTCGGAGCATTTCCAAAAAATTCTTTAAATATAAGACGTTCGGACAGGTTCAGCGAAGTCGATTCAAGGTCGACCCGCAAATTATAACCGGGTCTGGGTAATACTCGATTCACTCCCACCACTACAAGTCTACACTACGAAGTACAAAACACAGATGAGGAAAAAAGGAAAACATAAAATAAAGAAAAATGATGAGAACAAGATTGTTATGGTTCACTCTGGGTTTTGCCTCCACCTCAGCATTAATGACTCACTTTGTTTTCAAAGATTTATGGATTGATCGCAAATGCATCTCTTCCCAGGTTATGTTGTATAAATTCAAACATACGTGCATATGAATTGTATTGATTTATAACCATTTTTATCTTTTTTGTGGGTGCAGTTGAATGAAAAATTTAATTCTTTGGATACCCGAGTTTCCAATCTGGAATCCCTTCTTCCTCATAAACACACTCCGCAGCAGGTACAGTATTTTCCTGCAATATGTTACGAATTTTTTGGTCCTTTTCGTTTTGACAAGGTTTGATTTTTAAGTTGGAATCCAAGAAAACTAATAACTAACGATTAAGGGCTTGGGCTGGTCCTATCGAAGGTTGACATGGATGATGGAACCCCAAGTCTCAATAGGGAAGAATCAAAGTCGAAGTTTGGGTAGAGAAAAATCTGTTGGTTTGTTAAAAAGTAGAAATGAAGCCAGACTTGTAGTAAAGTGTAGCGATTCACGCTTATTATTTGAATCAGCATCTTGGATTGAACTGGGATTTTGTTTTTATTCTTCCATTTTATGGTGTGCAAACTATTTATGGGTGTGATTGGTGTTTCGAGCAGATGGTCACGGTAGTACTGATATTGTTGTTCCAGGACTTTGAGTGTAATGATTTTTTATCATATATGAAGCATGAAGATGACACTGGCTTGTAATTTGAACCAGGTTAAGTAATCTACTCAATGAACTATTGCATATAAAGTTGCAAATTATATCCACCAACAACACAAGTTAAATAATACACTCGCCACCAAGTTATATCCACCCCCAAGCCAACTCCTCTTGGACTCACTCCCATTTCTAGCATGATCTTACATTGTGTACCTATTTCATTAGACTATTTCAGCATCGACTCAAACATAGGAACTCCAACCCATCCTAATATCAATCAATATAGAGTATTGTTATTACTTTGTCCCAAAGACCTAGCTCATAGCACTAATACAGTCATCTTATATCACACATAATCATGCCTGGAAATCCATCACAAGTCTATTCGGAGCACTCCCCTTGAGCTCACCCCATTTCAAATACACTGCTTCATTACATGTACGTTGTATTGACTAGTAGTTCAAACAACCATCTTTACTTTGTTGCAATAATTTTTTGACTCTAGTTTCCTGTACATACTGGAATTCTCTAGTTGGAGTTGACATGATAATTCATGTAGCAGTTAAAACACATGTTCTATTTTTCCCAAATTATTCATCCCATTGTTAGTACATCTATTGAGATTTGTCTCTTATACATTGAAATGTTCTTGGAGAAGACTTGTGTAGAAAACTGGATACTAAGAAGATATTGCCTTTTTTTTTTTTTTTTTTTAAA
>CAIGRB010015083.1:42225-53776 GCA_903798255.1 Fraxinus quadrangulata
GTGATTGGTGTTTCGAGCAGATGGTCACGCTAGTACTGATATTGTTGTTCCAGGACTTTGAGTGTAATGATTTTTTATCATATATGAAGCATGAAGATGACACTGGCTTGTAATTTGAACCAGGTTAAGTAATCTACTCAATGAACTATTGCATATAAAGTTGCAAATTATATCAACCAACAACACAAGTTAAATAATACACTCGCCACCAAGTTATATCCACCCCAAGCCAACTCCTCTTGGACTCACTCCCGTTTCTAACATGATCTTACATTGTGTACCTATTTCATTAGACTATTTCAGCATCGACTCAAACATGGGAACTCCAACCCACCCTAATATCAATCAATATAGAGTATTGTTATTACTTTGTCCCAAAGACCTAGCTCTTAGCACTAATGCAGTCATCTTATATCACACATAATCATGCCTGGAAATCCATCACAAGTCTATTCGGACCACTCCCCTTGAGCTCACCCCATTTCAAATACACTGCTGCATTACATGTACGTTGTATTGACTATTAGTTCAAACAACTATCTTTACTTTGTTGCAATAATTTTTTGACTCTAGTTTCCTGTACAGACTGGAATTCTCTAGTTGGAGTTGACATGATAATTCATGTGGCAGTTAAAACACATGTTCTATTTTTCCCAAATTATTCATCCCATTGTTAGTACATCTATTGAGATTTATCTCTTATACATTGAAATGTTCTTGGAGAAGACTTGTGTAGAAAACTGGATCCTAAGAACTAAGAAGATATTGCTTTTTTTTTTTTTTTATTTTAGAAAATGAACTTTTTATACGTGACATCACCTAATGCTAAGTAGAACATATTGGGACTGAACTGAATAATACTTGCAAACTTGAAGCTTTTTCTAATAGAAAGTGATAACGTCCCAGAATAATAATATTTCGAAATGATATTCCAGAGTTCCTTTAGACCAACTGTGCTTTTCCTTTGCATGAACATACAAGCTTGCCAATGAAGAAAGTCAATGGATACTGTTACTCCCCAATTCCGAGGCCCAGCTCCAATTGCCACGTAGATAGCTATGTAAGCAGCTAGTCCACGTGGCCCAGCTCAAATTGCCACGTAGATAGCTATGTAAGCAGCTAGTCCACATGGACAGAAATCAGCCGGAAAGCCAGGAAGGTTAAGGAGAAGAGTTGACGAAGTTGAAGTTATGAGAGGTCTTTCAAACAAGTCCGGTCGAAGTCCTTCAATGTCAAAGCAGAAGTCCCTTCAAGCTGCAAGAGGCCCTTGAGTCGAAGCTAACCCTAGTCCACGTTAAAGCCGACGTTGTTCCCTATAACAGATTTAGAGATCTTTTAGAAGTGATTGATGAGATGTCTGTAATAAAGGGTGTCAGTGTGTCAGCCTACAACTAGAACGATAGAACTCTTGTCAAATATTAAATGTAACGAAAGGACGTTGATGTGATGCTCCTATTAAGGAGATGAGGTCACGTGGTTCTGATCCAACGGACATCACGTCGTCCAACGTAGTATAAATAGGGTCTTCTTGTAACTTGAAAGGGGTTGGATTATGAATTGGAAGATGGACAATCATATATTCGAAATACATACATAAACTCTCAAGAATTCCATACAAACTCCAGCATATGATATAGAAACATATATGTACTTTTTTATTTATCCTTCCACATATTCCCATTTGGTGATTACATAGATTAATCTGATTCCTACTCGGCGATCGTTGTTAGCGGCGCGCGATTGCCTCCTGATCTACTTGCAGGAGTCCGAACGCTTTCGTCTATTGCCGGAAAGTGCCTCCCGCGCTCATTTCCAACCGACTATCGCCGTAGTCCCGGTAAAAGCGTGCTGAAATCGTGATTGACGTGGCAAGAGTGGGCCCGGCATCCGTTGATTCATTTTTTGGGGTCAACAGATACTACATAAAAGATTCAAAGTCCTATATTTAGTGAAAATGCATGGTGTTTTATTTTTTGCTATATTTTGAACCTGTCATCTTATTAACACTTTGTTGATTGTTCTTTTGACGGGCATAATAGAGGATTTGGTAAGTTAACAATTAAATTCACATTGTATGAATCTACTAGTAAAAGCAATAATCAGATTACTCAACTGGAAAAACACAGTAGCAATGTCACTTCTAAAGGTAATAGGATTCCTGCAACATCTGTCTCTCCAAATATTTTGATCAATTTAACCCATAGTAAGTTGAAATATATATATAAAAAAAAACGACTAATACTTCAGTCCAAATTAATAAACAACAAACCTACATCAGTTACAAAAATTTAACATACATGTTGTTTGAACCTGAAAAAGTAACCTGGACTTGTCATTCAACTCTTACCTATTTTTTTTCCTCTAGGAATGCTTATATAGTCAATAAATTAAATTTGTTTAATGTAGGCTATGTCCCATTATGTATAAGTTTATAGTTTCTTTCACTGCAATGTTTGCATAATGTTTCCGCTTACCACCGAAGGAGGTTTATTTAGTACCGGACATATGTATTTCAAATAATTTTCATCAATTATATTGAAAAATGACACTCGAGGAATTAATTCTAATAATGATAGAGCGGGAATTTGCTGATTATTAAAAGTGGTAGAAAAATTCTTTATATGTCTTAAATGTCGTGATATCCTCATATGCAATTGAATTGAGTATCGCGATAATATAAGATTCTCTCTCTCTCTCTCTCTCTCTCTCTCTCTCTCTCTCTCTCTCTATATATATATATATATATACACACACACACACACACACACACATACGTGTCTGCCTGTTTTTGTGTGCAAAATGATGGCCACAGAAATTAATTATTTCTTTGGTAGTGAAGGTAATTTTTGGATTTAGAATTAGGAGGATTGACTGTTCAAAGTATGTAGTAATTCTAGTTTCCACTGTGTTTGTAAGACCTTCAGGTGTCTCTTATCACATAATCATGTTGAGCATTTCTTATCTTGGCATAAATCAATTCATCGGCTTAACTTTCTTTTGTTATAGCTTATGTATGTGCACTTACACTCTCTCCTTCTTGCAGGACGAAGGCAATTTGTAATGGCGCTTCACCTTTTTTTATAGCCTATCCCCAAGTTCTTAGAGCTCTCTCATGACATCTTTTGCTGATGAAGGCAGTTTGCAGAAATTCTGTGTCATTGTTGGCCTTATAGCCGTTTGTTTTTAATGTATTTTGCACAAGCTTGTGGTGGCTTGGTATGACCATGTTTTTCCGCCAAGAGGCGACAAGGTCCACATTAGTTATTTTCGATCAAGAGCATTGCTCATTAGCAATTGAAAAAGAAAATAGAATTTTCAGTTTATATATGTATCTTCTAAGAACAGAAAAAGAAAAAATAAAATAAAATCACAAGGGTTTTTTTTAGTTTCTAGAACCAGTCTGCACAATAATTTGAATTGAAGCTGTTTCCATTAGTTTGATTTGTTTTCTTGCTGGAAATCAATTGTTTAAGAAGAAAGAGTAAAGGGATAAATCCATATTAGCTAAGTTGGATGAAGCATAGAACGTTTGATCCAGCGAATCTACTGCCTTCTGCAAATGAAAATCCTAATCGATATGCCCACCACGTGCTTGCAAAAATGCTGGGAAATGGAGTGGTTAATGGCGGAGGTGGCGGGTGGTGATGATGAGGCAGTTGAAATGGCCAACTAAGTGGAAGTGGATTGTGAGAATACTGGTGGAGTCAACGGCGGAGGGGTGGCCAAGGTTGGTAGTGCTAGAAAGAATTTGAAGATTTGGTAGTGCGGAATTGGAGGTGAAGAGTCCAAATTCTGTGAGAGAAAATGTACTAAAGGGGTTTAGAGGGATAAATTAAAAACTGATGAGGTGTAAAATTGGAGTGATATGCCGAGCTTTTATTGGGGGACGGCCATCGAGACAGGGAAATTGGGGACATCATATCTGGATTCATCTATTTTATGGATTGTTACGAAGTGTCTCGTGGAGTTTATGTTTAAAATTGAAGAATTTGAAGTCACATTTTACAATCACATCATCGGTTTTTGTTAATAGGTCGAATTAATGAGGGATGCCTATTAAACTTCATCCCCTTGTTCAGTAAAAGTTTAAAAATGTGTTTTACTAAAGTTTGCTGATTAGATTACCGGCCGGCAGGTGGGCGGCGTGCTCATCTGNCATATGCAATTGAATTGAGTATCGCGATAATATAAGATTCTCTCTCTCTCTCTCTCTCTCTCTCTCTCTCTCTCTCTCTCTCTATATATATATATATATATACACACACACACACACACACACACATACGTGTCTGCCTGTTTTTGTGTGCAAAATGATGGCCACAGAAATTAATTATTTCTTTGGTAGTGAAGGTAATTTTTGGATTTAGAATTAGGAGGATTGACTGTTCAAAGTATGTAGTAATTCTAGTTTCCACTGTGTTTGTAAGACCTTCAGGTGTCTCTTATCACATAATCATGTTGAGCATTTCTTATCTTGGCATAAATCAATTCATCGGCTTATAGCTTATGTATGTGCACTTACACTCTCTCCTTCTTGTAGGACGAAGGCAATTTGTAATGGCGCTTCACCTTTTTTTATAGCCTATCCCCAAGTTCTTAGAGCTCTCTCATGACATCTTTTGCTGATGAAGGCAGTTTGCAGAAATTCTATGTCATTGTTGGCCTTTTAGCCGTTTGTTTTTAATGTATTTTGCACAAGCTTGTGGTGGCTTGGTATGACCATGTTTTTCCGCCAAGAGGCGACAAGGTCCACATTAGTTATTTTCGATCAAGAGCATTGCTCATTAGCAATTGAAAAAGAAAATAGAATTTTCAGTTTATATATGTATCTTCTAAGAACAGAAAAAGAAAAAATAAAATAAAATCACAAGGGTTTTTTTTAGTTTCTAGAACCAGTCTGCACAATAATTTGAATTGAAGCTGTTTCCATTAGTTTGATTTGTTTTCTTGCTGGAAATCAATTGTTTAAGAAGAAAAAGTAAAGGGATAAATCCATATTAGCTAAGTTGGATGAAGCATAGAACGTTTGATCCAGCGAATCTACTGCCTTCTGCAAATGAAAATCCTAATCGATATGCCGACCACGTGCTTGCAAAAATGCTGGGAAATGGAGTGGTTAATGGCGGAGGTGGCGGGTGGTGATGATGAGGCAGTTGAAATGGCCAACTAAGTGGAAGTGGATTGTGAGAATACTGGTGGAGTCAACGGCGGAGGGGTGGCCAAGGTTGGTAGTGCTAGAAAGAATTTGAAGATTTGGTAGTGCGGAATTGGAGGTGAAGAGTCCAAATTCTGTGAGAGAAAATGTACTAAAGGTGTTTAGAGGGATAAATTAAAAACTGATGAGGTGTAAAATTGGAGTGATATGCCGAGCTTTTATTGGGGGACGGCCATCGAGACAGGGAAATTGGGGACATCATATCTGGATTCATCTATTTTATGGATTGTTACGAAGTGTCTCGTGGAGTTTATGTTTAAAATTGAAGAATTTGAAGTCACATTTTACAATCACATCATCGGTTTTTGTTAATAGGTCGAATTAATGAGGGATGCCAATTAAACTTCATCCCCTTGTTCAGTAAAAGTTTAAAAATGTGTTTTACTAAAGTTTGCTGATTAGATTACCGGCCGGCAGGTGGGCGGCGTGCTCATCTGGTGTGACAACACTATAGAGCGAGTAGCTCTTCTAGGCGTACTTGCAAAACATTGCTGAGGAATAAAATAATAAATATGAATTTCACTAGCCTGAAAATTTTTCATTACAAGCTATGAAGGGTGTGTCCCCACATTTGGCTATTTGCAAATATCACAGTTTCCTCTTGATTCTGCTCTAGGAAAAAAATGTTTGCTATTGATTCCTCTGGTGAGTTACTATAGTGAGATAAATTTTCATCTCGTGTTCTATGACTCGTTTTCTTTCCGATCTCTCCTATCTTTTTAAGAAATTCGGGAAAGTATTATGTGCCGTATGGTAAGCTAATGAATGTCGTGGAACTGAATATCTAAGTACAGGACTAGACCAGGATTTGGTCATTGTTAGTTGCTTTAGTTGTCTCAGATTCTGGCAAATCTGCTGCTGTAGAGTGTGGTTTTACTGAACCACCTAAAGAATGATGTTCTTGCTCATGGTGTGCTTCAGTTGTCCATACAAGTACCAAAGCCATCATTACCACTGATAGAAACACCAATGCTGCCCAAGTCATTCTAGAGTATCTCTTTAAAGGTTTGCAGTGATCGTGAAGGATTTCAGAAAAAGCATCCTTTACCATCTGACATTCAACCAAGTGTTCCATACCAGGATAAACGTCTAGTAACTCTTGTATTGAAGTTGAGTAAGCCTCTACAGTATTGAAATCGTTAGCGGGAATTAGAATTCCTCCATTACAGGTATCACCCACTGAACCAGGACAAGTCAGCATTCTCAATACCTTCAAAAAGTGAAAGAGTCATAAGTTACAAAACTAGATGCAACTATGAGACTGGTGTAGATAAAGTAGCCATATATTTCTTATGCTCACCCGAGGGATGTCTCCTATTTTGATTGAACTGGCTGAACAATTCCCGGGCTGAAATTCATAATCAGGGGGTGGCGAGAAAGGGTTGCAAATTTGAACTACGTTTGCATATGATGAAGATATGTTATTGTTCACCTGCATTCATTCTCAGACATCACAAGATATACAATTTTCTAATATTCTTTCATCATTTTTATGCATGGTATAGTGCTTGTGTGACATAAGAAATTGAACGATGGGACGTTCAGTCAACTTTGTTCAAGAAATTGAGGAGATGAATCTGATCTTATAGAATTTCATTTTCATCTTCGATGATTACCTCGTTCACCAGGTTGTAAACCCCGGCACTAACATCAGTTAAGACTGATTTTGCTGAAATCAAATCATCGCATGGAAGAATGGAGCTTAAGCTGTTGTTGTACGGGTCCTGTTGGAAACTTTCAAGTGCTGTGCATGTGTCTCCAACAAAGCTGGAAAAATACCAAAATTTAACTGATCAGTTTCGACTATATACATTCTCTCTCTCCATGTGCGTGTGTGCTTAAAAATTTATTTGTTATTAATGAAGTAATGTTTTCCAAAATGGCTAGTATAGAGCGTACTTTCCGAGGAAGAAATAGATCCCAAAGAACACCCAGTAGAGGATAGTGAGGATCCAGCATAGTGCAATTAATCTGCAAGAGTTTTAAGCAAATATATGAGAAACTCGTGCATTGTTAATTCATTGAAACTAATAGTGTTCCACAAGAAATATTTACAATTTCATATAATAGTGTTCCACAAGAAATATTTACAATTTCATCTAATATACTTACATTGAAAGAGCCTTCCGAAATTTTAGTACTCCAAAAACTGCATTAAAAGAGAGTTAATTTTATTAGAAAGATGGAAAGAATCTTCATTTTCTCTCTACTTTTGCACATAACTTAATTCTGCAAGTGACCGTAAGGAATCCACATTACCTAATAGAGCAATTACGGCAACCAAATTCAATGAAATTGTCAACGTAGTAACTATGTACCTGCCATCAGAAATGAAAATAGTATTCACAGACTGCCCTTTACACATACACCCAAATAGCGAGCAAAAGAGAGAGGGAGGGAGAGAGAGGCTTACACTATCTTGAGGCCCTTATCAATCGCTCTTCTATTCTTCCTTGCTTGTCTTTCTATATCTGAAGCCTGAGAGTCGAGCCTTAGGGATGTAGAAGTTAGGAAGTTTGTAGCCTCAGTACTTCCATTAGCTTCTCCCAAATTGGTACTCATGTTCTTCATTGCTCCCGTCGCCTTATATATGGTATCTGATGCATCATCTGCTGTATCAATAATAATGTCTATCACAGTCTTTGCTCTGGAATGGAACTTTGCATTCCCTCCAAGAACCAGGCCAGTTGCCGTTCTGAAATTGATATTAATAGCAAATAGCTTAATGGGATGTTGGCAGAGGATGCACATAGGGGTGGATCCAGCACCAGGCGAGCCAGAGTGGCCATCCGTGCTAGATCCGTTGAGAAAAAAGATTTAAGAAAGATTTTATATTAAATATATATAAATGTTTGTGCATAAATGCTAAATGATAGACAGTGTAACTCAAATAGTAGACTGTTCACTCTCCATGCGAGATGGACAGGGTTCGATACGTTTCACATTCACTCCTTCTTTTAATGTTTTAACAAATAATAAATAAATAAAAATGTACCAACCTTTAATAAAAAAAAGGTGTATCTTATATTGTGAAGTGCTTGCTTTGGATTCAAAAGACTTTAGGTTCGATTCTAATCACCTCCTCTCCTTCTTTTCATTTTTTTAACAAATTAAATTAAAACTAAACAATTATATATTATTAGTTTTCGTTTCCGAAATATCTTTTTTAAGAAATTTATTGACTCAAATTATTATTTCATAATATATACTGTAATTATTAGATTTTGTTAATTTATTTTGTAAAATTAAATCTGTACAATTCAAGTATTGCTCTTTTTTCTTTTAAGACTTCGAAAAACATTGAGTCAAAAATAGTTCTAATTCTAAAAATCATCGTTTTAAAAATTTTGCATAAACTTCGCCTAAACTCAAAGTTTGTCTTTACCGATTAATCACGTTTTACGTATAAACTTCATTTTTGTCTCGATTAATCACGTTTTTGATAATTTATATATTGATTGAATTTTTGTAATATTATTTAATCAAAAATTAATAAACAATCTCACTATTGCGGTGATCATGGTCGCTCTAATTGACTCAATATCCTGGATCCGCCACTGCATGCACACACTTTTATATGAATCCCTATAACTCTTATGACTTGTTTAGCAGTTTAGCAAGGTGGGGATTCTATAGTATTCGACAATACTAAGGAAGAAAAATGTGAAGCTAAAATCGCGTTTATTATATTATTGAGTCTCGTCTAATACTGCATACCAAACATGCACTTAAATAGAGTGTAATCAAAGCAATTGGCTGTTCTACATCTAGCAAATTAGTGGAAAAAGCTATTCTTTTTCTCAAAATATTTGAAGGGACTTCATGGTTAAATTGCTTCTGTTTTATGTAACTGGCGGTTCAATGTTTCGATAACCTTTATTCCTGTAGTATTAATATGTATTACTTGAATATGATAAGAGCAAAGATTTATTGCTTACACAGCTAGGATGGTAAAGAAAGTAGCCAATAGCAGAGGCTGTAGATGACACTGCTTATGACAAGGTGATCTCTTCTTGAGCTTTCTGTTATTCCTACAACAGGTTCTCGATACAAGAAGAAACCCTCCATATCCAACACCGCCTAGAAGCCAAACTACTGCAATTGCATATCCATATATGCCCGTAAAGGCAGTAGACTGAAAAAATAGACGGAAAAAACGTTAGTGCTTTAATCGCAGTTATGTCTTTCTTCTTTCGTGGTTGGGGTGTGAGGAAGGCAGAGAGGTATATAGACTTACACTCCAGTAATTCTTGTTTGTTATGTCATATCCTCCTCTGTATTTCTTGAAATTTTCCAAAGGGTCGATTCTCACGGTATCATCTGATTGCTTAATTGGTTCTGAAACACTATCTGCTTCAGCCAAGTATCTCCCTGGAAACGCCAAAGTAAGCGACTAGTACATAAATATTTAGGTAGGACTTTACAAGATAAGCTTTTAAACAGAAAAAGTAGAACAGTTACCTGAATCGTAAGGGTTGGAAGAAGTTGGCAGTCCTGTAAGTTGTGCGAAGTTTAAGGCCAGGACCATGGCAACGAGGATTATACGCGTGGTTTTCCTCCGTGAAGAACTCATTTTTCTAACCTGTAAAGTAATTAGTGATTGTTAGTGCAGTTTTAATTTGCATTTTTGCATTGCTTTTGAGCTAGAATTGACCAGGAGTTATGGCTACCCTAGTAGGCACTAACAGAAAGTTGCCTAACCTATCAGAAATAGGTTAGTTTACTTATTTATACACCTGAATTTATTCAAGAAACCGCCGCCCTTGTGCTCTTACGTGCATATACATATAGACACATGTACAAGCACGAGCGTAAAAAAAAGAACGCGCGTAAACACACACACACACAGAGACGTAGAGTCAAAGGGAGAGAGCTTAATCTCCAAATTATTTAGTGGTCCTTTCTATAGACATTAGGCAAGACTTATATGAGATTTATAAAGTATGATGGAACGAAAATGAGATGAAAAAGCAGACTAAAAGGAAACCAATGGATGCATGTAAGGAATTTTCAATTATTTACCAACGTAAAGCAGCACTTTAACAGTATTATTCAAGGAAAGTACATGTAAAAGATTTGAACCAATTCCTTTGTGCATAAGTAAAGGTGCAAGTCCATGCACCTGGTCTTGTCTGAGAGGATGATAAGCCACACTAGACCAAAAAACGGCCAGTATGCATGCGTGTGTAGATAGACACACAAACATAGAGAGAATAGCTATACAACAACAACAACAAAAAAAAAAAAAAGAAACCGATAACGAGAGAAAAACTCACCGGTAAACGATGTACAATTGGTCACTTAATTCTGGCTGGAAATCTCTGTTGAAGTTTTAATGTTAGGCCAGAGAAGATGTGCTTGTGAAGCTCTTATGTTTAGGATAAAAATGAAGGGAAAAATAGTTTTCCTTTGAATACTTTAATACTTGTAGTAATGCATCTGAAATGTTAAGAATTCAAATTAGTCGTGCTTCAGTCTACACGACTCTTTGAAAAAAAACCTACAAGTCAAACCCTTAAAAACGACTATAACAAATTTCCATTCTTTTATATTTTCACAATGCAGCCTTTTGTTTATTAATTATCACTTATTTCAGCAATATAAATTCTTCTTAAGAAAATTCACAGATTCTAGCTCACTTTTTATTAGATGACTCAGCATATATAACAACGGCCAATCAAGAAATTTATGTCCATAAATAAGTACCCGTGTAAAGTATTCGATTCGTAAGGATAAATACAAAACTTTTATTTTTGAGATAAACTATATTGTCAAAAGATCGTGATTCGGCTTGGCCGAACGAACGATCACATAGTAAATATTTCAATTTAATCCATTCTTCATGCATGCGACTAATTTTATTAAAGTAATGGTCAAATTAATTCCAACCACGATCTTAGCCCCTGTTTGAAACCCATTTTATTTCTCATTCTTCATTTCAACCACACATTTTATCAATAAAATAATATTACACATAAACCCAAAAATTCTCCTTCCTTTTTAACCACACAATCTTCCATCAATCACTATTTCAAAAATTTTTTTTTTACCCATAATGGGTGTCAAACAGGGGCTTATTCTATTTTAGTCAGAAAACAACAAAATTGAATTGAATTCCGGTCAAGTCTCAACTGAGGTACAAGCCTACGAATTCAATTACATCTTCATTTTTTTTTTAATATATATTATTTTGAATTGTCAACTAATTTAAAGCAAATAGTATAGTCAAATATATACGACGATAAAGGGAACCGGTTTGTTGGACTTGCTCCGGTTAATAGTGGGCGTATAATATATTCATACCGAATACATAATGGTAATGATGGAAAGACATCG
>CAIGRB010015083.1:61840-85767 GCA_903798255.1 Fraxinus quadrangulata
AATAACTAGTAAGCTTCTGATAGGTCTCCAATTCTAGAAGAGCAAGGAAGAATTGAGAAGTATGTGCATCAACAGAATTCTGTTACAAGGGCAAGTGGGGGAGGAAATTAGTTAGGAAATAGCTATAAATATAGGTAGAAGGCAGGCTTTTATGTAGAGAGAAGGGACACTTTAGGAGAGTTATAGCCCTCTCGAATGGCCATAGTTTCTGTTCCAGTATTGTGATTTTTCTTCAGTTTTCATCAATCAAACAGCCCTATAATTTCTGGTTCTGATAGTGTTCTAAAAACTGCAGTTGGAATCTTAATTGTTAACCTGCTGAACAAGTAGAACAAAAATGGGAATAAGCAGAACTTTTATTGAAGATTACAGCAATTGCAAAAGGTAACATAAGCCTATAGAAGGCTGTAGCTCTCAAGCTAACAACTCATCCACTCTCTACAATTTTTGCCTGCCTACTAAGCTTCCCCCCACTCTTATTTATAGTCTTTCTCTAACTAATCCCCCCCCCCCCCCCAACCACCCCCAACTTGCCCTTGTAACTGAATTCTGTTGATGCACATACTTCTTAATTCTTCCGGGCTCTTCTAGAACGGGAGGCTTATCAGCTTCAAAGAAGAAAGTTATAATTTCTAGTAATGTTGCTAAAGCATTGGAGAAGAGTTTGTATTATGAGCTTGAGCTCATCATGACAATTTAGTTCACACGAAGAATGCTCTGATATCATGATGATTTTTAAAATGAGACAGGAAACATGAATTAAAGAAGTGATGAATGGAAAGTAAAATCTAGTAATATTTTCCTAATCAAAAAAGGTGATTGGTCATGAGTCACCCACTGAAAATCTGAAAAGAATATAATTTGATTGTGGATAATAGTCGAAATTAGAAAAATTATAGGAGCTAATTGTACACTTGTTATTAGGGTTAATTATACCATTGGTCATTGAACTTTTCCTGCGTTACAATGTCATTGAACTTCAATGTTTCCCCATGGTCTCTACATTATTAAAAGTGACATCCATCCAACACCGAAGTGAATTCCGTTAGGTTGTTGACAAGCTGAACGGTAAATGTATATAGCATATTAACGTCGTTAAATTTTTCCAACTGGACAAATCATGGTCCCAAATGGTCGCTAAACTTTTCATCACGTTACTGAATGGTCATTAAACTTTAAATGCTTCTCCAAGGTCACAGAACTTTTAAAAATAAGCCTCATTTTTCACAAATTTCAAATGCGACATTCTTTTCAACAACTCCCTTGTAATGTTGGTGTTGTCTCTTGTATAAAAAATGGAAGTTATTACTAACTTCATTGGAGCATCACTTCTCATATGACACCTCTATTGTGACATTCTAAACCACAAGCACAATATATCATGGCTACCTAACCAACTCTCTTCACATTGAATTTAGACTGAGAAGGATCTTGTTCTTCATATTGTTTCATTCTTTTCCTTTGTTTTTGGTGCGGAGGTGTTCATGAAATTTTTGTAAAAGAATTATGTAATAAATAAGAATGATATTTGAAAAATCACGTCTTGTATATATTGAATAATAATTAATTATTGTTGAAAAGTGTACAATGCATCTATATTTGTTGACAAAATTATTCTCTAATCCTAATAATGTAAGGAAACTAAAAAAAATCCTAATCTTAAATGAATTAAAAATCCTATTCTAGTTAATATTAGAATGAAAAGATAAAACTTATTACAACTAGATATCTTATTATAAATATCTAATCATAATCCTATTTACAATAGGATTGCCCTATATCAATCTCTTACTTGAAAAAAAAAAACTCATCCACGAGTTTTGTTGAAGAAAAGAATCATTGATAACTTGTATGTATTCGAACTTGGTTGGGACTCGAGGAAATTCTCTGGTCACATATTGCCGTGTTCTGTAATTGTGGAAATAACCAACATTCATAACAATTAAGGTCTGCAATTTTTTGTTAGCTTGCTTTTCCACAAGCTTACAATTTCTTTCAAGACTCAATGCAGTCAGCATCTACGTGATATTATTACAGGTTTCATTGATCCTCTCGATTTGTTGTTCAAGTTTGTCGAGCCTCCGTTTGTCATCGGCGATTCGACTGCCACTAGTACCTTCGTCAACCATCCTTGCTCTGATACCAATTTTAGTATGAAAGTGTTCATGAAATTCTTGTAATAAGAATTATATAATAAATAAAAATGATATTTGAACAATTATGTCTTATATATATTGAATAATAGTTGATTGTTGTTGAAAAGTGTACAATGTCTCTATATTTATATGCAAAATTATTCACTAATCCTATTAATGTAAAGAAACTAAAAAAAAATCATAATCTTAAAGGAATTAGAAATACTATTCTAATTAATATTAGAATAAAAAGATAAAACTTATTACAATTAGACGTCTTATTATAAATATTTAATCCTAATTCTATTTACAATAGGATTGTCCTACATCAGTTTCCTACCTTTTTAAGGAACATACAAAATTGGTGGTTTATTTGGAGGCATAAACTTCAACCATAATTGTTATCCATTGATTGGATTTTTAATATTTTCTATTATGAAGATAATTTTCCACTTTATAACACTTATTGACAAAGTTAACATAATCCTTCTTTAATAAAAAATACATGCATGTGCACATGGTATGACCGGCAAAACTCCCATTTTCTACATGCACAACCTCATTTAAATTGATACCAACATTACAGGAACTTATTTTTCCTTGTACAAAATTATCTTATTAAAACATTCACATAAATTATTGTGAAGAATGTAAATTTTGAAATTTGTCAAAAAGAGAGACTTACTCTATTACCTGGGTGGCCTTTCTATTAATCATCTGTATTAGTAACACGAGGAAAAGTGCGGTGACTATTTGGGAACGTTATTTGTCCAATGAGACAAAGGTAACAACATTAATATGTAAGGTAGATTTCTCATTCAATGACGTTCTAGTAAAACAATATGGAAGTTCACTGACCAATGAAAATTTGACCCTCATTACTACAATAATTTTAAGGAGTTGATTATATAAGGTTAACTTTAGAAGTAATTATAGGAGCTAAATTATGGGAGATAATTAGGTTTCTTTTATGCCTATACAAGTGTCAAGATTTCATGCAGAAAGTATCCTCCAAGATTCGATGTGGAAGGCCCCCCTCCTATCCCTTTATAACCACTAACAGATACCAAATCAAACAAGATACAATTACTTATTATGTATTCTGGCTTTTAAGCCTTCGAATACAAAATTGGTAAGGAATAAAAAAAGAAAAGGAGTAATCAGCTAAGCGTAGCAGACTAGGAAATAGACATCTAATCTAATACAAAGGTTCCACTGGCCCAGACAGCCCCTCTAGCTTTGTGCGAGAGTCAGTGAAGTCCGGCATGTAAAGAGACGAGTTCTCAGTTTGATAGTATAGGACCTATCTAAATGGGATACATTGGATTTGGAAGTACTACTGACCTTTCTCGTGAATGGAACCAACTCCAGTTATGATTGTTAGGAGCTTCACTCTCCAAAAGAGAGAGAACTAAAAAAGAAAGGAAATATGCATCCAGCAAAAGACCTTTTATCTTCCTTTCTCGACCACTTACTCCTACCGTGTCACGTCTCTGTAACTGAGTGAATGCCTAACTACTTTTAGCCCTTGTCTGTTCCCCATTATTTTCAAAATATATTTTTCTCTCTTATTTTCAACCACAATTCTTCAATAAAATAATATTACACGCCAACCAAAAACTTTTCCTTATTTTTTAACTACATCCTCCATCAAACCACTATTTCAAAATGCATTTTTGGCTAAAAATGGGGCTCAAACAAGCTCTTAATGAATTCTGTCTTCGTGTTAGAAGTAAAGATGATTCTGTGATAGCAAAGGTTTAATATGGCAAAATAATAGAAATGAACGGAGACATTTGTCAAAAAATTAAAAATAAAAAAAGCCACAAGCATCACAGCCTGATGTGAACAAAAAAATAAAATTTAATGCACCTATTCTCATGTAATGTAGATAACTAAGATATATAAAATTGAAAACCTAAAAAAACAGACCATGATATGCTTTATGACATACTTGTCCAAGATAATGGATATGTAATCTCGAGCTTGACTAGGAGGATAATGTTCTATTGTACCTGAGAAGAGAAATATAGGGAAAGTGAGAGTTCTGTTACATCCATCAAAGAAGCTCCCTGCATTTCCAAAGTGGAAATGAATTATTATCGTAATGTTCAATAATCTAAAAAGGGTGAGAATATCAGTGTATAAAAGTCAGCGTAAAGCATACAACCAAACAAAGATCTATCAGAATATTATTAAAATACAATGGGACAGTGACAATCATGCATGCAATATGGATTCAAATTTAAGATGCTTCCAAGACTTAATTATGATAAAATTAGATAAATCTCTTAGTCTCTTTCCAACCTTGTCTAATAGTAAATTTTTTTAATTGAGCAACAAGGGAGGAAATCACGACACAGTGATTTGCACCTCTTGTTAAGGAATAAATCTTACATAAAATAAAGATGTGAACGAAGTTGACCCATTAAAATGAAATCCAAATCTTACTATGGTACCAAAGCCCATTAAGCCCCAAACGAGCAATACAGTGCATCTAAAGCTCAAATGAGCATTCAGATTCCAAGAGTGGGTGCTCAAATGAGTTACCATCTTGCGGGATATATTAAGGTTAATCAATATATAAGAATTTGGGAAGTTACTTCCGACAATGTTGACTTTTTAAAATGGAATCCCATGTATATATTTTGTTTTAAAAATGAATATATCATCCAAAACCAAGAAAAGTAATGACTAGGAGGTATCTTTAGTTATAAATAAGAAATTTAAAATGAACAAAAATGTTTCACCCGATGAGTGGCCAAGTTTGATGAGATCTGTTCAAAGGTCTGAGCATTCTGTTAAAGAAGCTGCCTGGTGGCAGCACCACCTTCTGTAAACAAAGCAAACAATTTTTAAGGAAGCCAGTAGAAAAATAGTACAAATATGCATGATTGCCCATGACGAATTAATAATACTCTGAATACAGGCCGATAAGTGCATTGCTTCTCTGGCCCACAAAAATAATTACTGTCATAACTGCGAACAAAATTTGTTTCCGAACTAAAGAAAAACATTGTAGTTTGGGTTTTTTCAAGAAAACATAGAAGGACATGGCGGGCATAAAAATTATTATCACGGGTGTTTTTCACAATATAGTGGACACACTGCAGCTCAGCAGCAATTAGTCTATTTTCATATATATCAACTCACTTGAGATCCTCTCACATGTATTTAATGTGAAATAAATGGACCTCGGAATACTTATTTCTATGCAAAGGTGTTTATCAGTAGAAATCTTATTTTGATTGACTTCATGGAAGACATATGGCTCCATTAATGGCCCAAATTGACAACAATATGAATGTTTTATGAGCAAAATAAAAATAAATAAAAATTATAATTAAAAACTAAATTGCTCTCAAGTACATCTTAAGTGAATTGAACATTATCTTTAATGCCACATCTATTACATATAGAAAAAATAATTATAATATCGTCCAAAACGGTTTTGTGTGGCACTTCTTTTCGTGAATCAGAATCCATGTGGTGTAGACTTTTTTCACAATTAGCATGATCCGTTAAATGATCCACAGAATGCCCATGTTCATATTTCTTTACAATTTATGCTAATACAAACAGCTTTTAAAATCAATGTATAGAATGATCAATGAATCTTCCACTTGCTATCCGATTCTCAGTTACATCTTATGTATTTTAGTGAGAGTACATTTGTTCTCTGACTTGATTCATTTACTCTCTTCACCAATACTCCAATGGTGTTATACAATTACCTAAACTCTACTTCCTAATAAATTCACTTTTTTCTCAAATAGTAATTAGTTTTTAGACAAATATAAATTTGCAGTGATATAATCAACACAATTTCTTACATGAAATATTATTTCAGAAAACTTAAAATTATGCACATGCAATGAGTCTTGCCTCGACCTACATCGTATACAGCTGACACATTATATGATTTTAGCGCATAACTATAACAGGCTTCTGGATGGGACTTACCAGTTAGCACAACTAGGATTAGGGTTGTCAAAACTAATTGAATTCTCCCCACTTTGTAAGTTTACTGGAACATGACGGACAAGTCGGCACACTTTCTAAGCAAGTTATCCTACTTTGTATTCATATGTTTTTCATTTTCTATTGAGGCATAGTGCGTAACTTAACATAAAGTCATAACTCAGCTAAATTTAGATGCATACTCTTCATCTGACTTTTACTTTAATGAGAATAATATTCTTTCATCCAAGTTAATCACAACCACTCTGTTTTCTCACATTTCATCTCCAGTTGATGATACCTTTTCACTCCCATACGCATTCTATATTTAATGTTTCATCTTTGTATGTTGTATTTTTTTTTTTGATACCCCTAAACAACAATGTCAGTCTTCTCTCAATTCCATCCGCATTTGACAATATGCTTGTTCCTACAGTACATTCTGTTCCTATTAGATTGACTTTCCATGTCAGAAATGTGATAGTTTTAATAAATGCCAACAAGCCACAGGAATTGTATCAGCATCTATTATGCTACTCCCGTAAATCAATTACCACATAAAAAAAACACTCCCTCCATCCCATAAAGATAAATTGCTTCTATTTTTACACAGATTAAACAATTGTAATTAATATAGTTGGAACAATAAATTTTACTTATATATTTTTTTTAATATACCCCTACATTAATAATGATTTAAATAGGAGTAAATCATATTTGTTGATAACAGGCACATTAAATAGGGGCATATTAAAAAAATGAGAAATAACTGTGCTCTCAACAAGGAAAGTGACCTATAATTTGGGACATACGAAAAAAGAAAGCAAATCTATCTTTATTTGGATGGAGGAAGTAGTTAATTTCATATGTTTTCATACGAAAATCACATATTAGACACCATGAACTGAACAAAGAATTTCAAGTTCAATCAATGACATCACTTGATATTTCTTGCATCAACCTACTCATGTTTGCTTGTAGAGTCACCATTCCATATATGAATTCATATGTATTTTAAAATTCTTAGTTTTAGAAAATCATCCAAACTTCTGATAGAGCATTCGTCTTGGACATAATTTTTGGTGGTATAACAACAAAAATTTATCATGGTTTTCACTGGTTTCTTATTACGAAGAATCAATATCATCAATACTCGACATATAGATATAAAAAGATTTTGAGAGAACAAATTTATCAAGCAGAAGAGAGAAACCTATTCGGCTTACATCTTATACGCGACCCAAATGGCATGATAACTTAATTATCCTTTAAATCATACAACATGTCGAGTAAGCGTCCAAGAAAGCTTAAGATATTGAATTATTTAATGATGCAAATGAATATAGAATTAAAATCAAGCAACGTAAGTAATGTGCACGCATGGATGTTCACTAGTGATGAGTAATCTATCAGAAAATGAAAATCACCACAGAGAATTCCTTAGAAAAGAAAACGGAGTATGTCATTCTATAACCCAACCATTGTATGAAATGCTATCCTCATTGTAATTAGTAACCATTCCTAGAGCATGAGGTAAATCCTGCTTGATAGCTAATGAGATGGCTTTCCTGAAGGATCAACAATATTTTACTGAGAAAGGAGGGTGCGTCCCCTGAGCCTCTGAAGTCTACATAAAAAGTACAATGAAGTAAGCAGATAGCAAAAAGAATCATAATTGTATTTCGCCAAATATATTGTCTCGTAATAGTCATTGACTAGTTAACAGTAGCTAGAAGAAACAAATTTAAGAGCAGCAGAATTACACCAAAAATGCTTAAAGTTCCTCTTTGTAAAGAATGCTCCAGCGGAGAGAATATCGAGTCATTATTGAAAATATTTTTGATTTGTCTATCCTCATTAATGATTTCCAAATGTCAACCCCAGAAATACTGGACCACCTAATATAGACTAGAATTATCTGGCACCTAGTCATTTAACACATCCCAACCTTAGAAATTGGAGCTTATTATTTTTCAAATGCATTCTCGTCTTATTTCCAGAGCCATAAGGGCATTAATAAAGAAGGATTTATATTTACACCCATTAATTGTGTTAGTTGTTAAAGAATGAACATCAAAGGAAATGTTACATAATATATCAGCGATCGGAGTAGTAATCACGGGTTTCTGTACGCCTTTCGAGAGGTTCCTGATCTGCATCTCATGGAGACACACCTCTACCTATAAGAGTGCTAACTGTGAGGAGTATAGAAACGTTAGTTTTGAAGCTTTAAAAACAACTCATATATCCACCACTCTTTCAAGTTCTGTTCTAATGTGTCTTCCTTGCAGATTCTCTTGTATACTATTGCAGTTTATAAAGAAGTGTATAGAACTAATGCATAAAAAAAATAGTAAGAAATTGAAGAATGTGTAATTCTTATTCACTTCACTAATGATAAAGAATGTACAATTTATAGGAAAATGGAAGGAATAAATTACTTCCTTATATCCAGAAAAAAAAAAAAAGTAATTTCCTAAAATACTCTACTAACTAAATGCCTAAATGCCTTTTTCCCAAACATATTTACAAATCTCAGAACAGAACTACTCATACTTTCATCCAATAACATAGATCATCTCAAAATAAACTGTAACCTGTCACTCAATCTAAATGCTGATGGCCATAGTGAAAGAGAGGAAACTATCAAATGTCAAAATCTTATTTGTTTCAACTTTGTTTTCTTGGCACATTCTGTCCACAGAAATAGATCAACCATCAATGGACTAATTGGGAAAGAGGAAAAGTTTAGCCTCTTTAACCTTTTGATCTGAGTCTTTTCTCTATCCCATAATATTCTTATATACAGAATCTTTTCTCAACTGAAACTGACCACACATCTAATTTTGGACAGCCATTCTAGATGAATAAAGCTTTTATATAAAGGAACCTATACCAGAAGCATCCATAAATAATTCGACTGACCCAAAGAGTTTTTCCTTTTGGACATGGACTTAATTATAAATTCACTCCTGTTGCTTAGAATCTCCTTGCTCTGAGGGGAACAAAGATATCAAACCTTAAACGCCCAACTACTTCAATTAAAAAGTTGAAGATTATCACTCTATGTTAGACTGTTAGTGATACCAAGCCCTGTTTGACCAAACCCAGGGCCAGGCCGTGCTGGGCCAGAGTCTCCAGGTATGCAAGGCATTTTATACTTTTTTGTTATTTATAGAAAGTAGCCAAAAATATATAATAAAAATAATAGCAAGGCAGTGGCCCAACCTGAGCCTGCCAGAAGTGCAGGCCACAAACCCATGGATAGCCGCGACTGCCCACTTGACCACTTTACTCTACAGTAGCTTCAACGTGTACCACATCTTTTGGGATATACAAATGTTGATTTACAAACAAATAAGAAGAAAACTCAACAAATACTAACCACTAGGAACTGAACTAAGTAGAATAGCGATTAAGTACTCACCCTTTTACCTTTACTTTTCCTTGTGACATTAAGAGCCCCTTTCCCTCTCTTGCTGGCTTCCTTCACCTGCTCAGATGAACGAAAATAACAAATGAGTTCACATTAAGGATTACAGTTTCATGATATCTACCATAGCTACCTTGTTGGTATACACAAATAAAAGATCAAGAAAGTTAAAATAATAAGATTCTTAATGAAATTACAATCTTGTCAGAGATACTTTATAGAAAAAATGACACTTAATGTACTCTATATAAAAGTTACCGAACCTAAAATCTTTAGATTCAAAAGTACTGGATTAGGATTCAACCGTGTTTTAGTTCGTATCATCAATAAATAACATACAGTTAAGAACCACATCTTGGATATATTGTACATGCTCATCCATGACTACAATGAGAATCTAAGGATTCTGAGCAAAACCTTGATTTGAGTTATAAATTAAAGTAAATTTCTACTATTACTGCCATAGTGCCATTAGATTTCATGCTCATTTAACTGCATCATACATATCTTCTAATAATATTCATATTTAGTAGAAGCTTATTGTCTATGGCCCCAATATAACACTTCTCTCGACATCCTATTTCTAAATCAATAAAAAACCATGTGGACATCATTTCTTTCTCAATTATTTCCCTTAAGTAGCTTATAGTAGATCTACCTAACATAACAAACAAACAGTTTGTTTCAGATCTTTGAATCCTTAATCCCTTCTCGGTCTTGTGATTGGTAAAATATTAAATATATCCTTCATTCTCTTAAATAGTCTCTCCATCCTTTATGCTTATAAGTAAATGCTAGAAAAATCTTCCTCCACTTATTAGACTTCTTTTTACTCTTTTAAAATCTCATTGAATAATTCTGTCAGCCATTAAATAACCACAAGACCAAACACTTGCATAAATTTGTTCCAAACCAGTTTGTTTTCTCATATTCATCCTTCAAAGTTTCTCAGGCTCCAATTAGATCTTTGTTACTTTGCTATTAAATCTGTTTTCCACAGTATTCAGTGCCAATTTTAAATTTCACATGTTCAGTAGTTTCTAGGAAGCTCTTTAAATTAATCTTAGGTTGGATCAATTTCCATTTTGGTCATTCTTGATTATCTAGAATAGGTTACTATTAGTTTTCTATTTACTTAGTTTCAGATCCGGACAGTTCAATGTCCAACTAATGGATCTTCCAGAACCCATAAGCATTGAGGAGGAAGAAGAATCTTGTCAATGGAAATTCATTGGCTACCTCTTCAGGATTCCGTGTACCCATTATTATTTGGTAAATTTAGGGCACCTTGTTGGTCTCCAGGTTGGTACTCTTCTTTATTTAATAGAGGATAGACTACTGATTACGTAGAATGCCATTGAATGTTGTCTTGTGATCGAGTGATGGAATCAAACCATTAGTGTAATGACATGGGATTGTAGGTTTGACGCCTTGTTTTCTTTCTTCTCACCTCTTATCTTTCTGTTTTTACCTTTCTGGTATTTGAAGATAGCTTCTTTAATTCCAAAAAATCATATCACCACATTCAAACTCAAATTGCAAAACAGAAGGTTCAGAATACGCATGGGGAGAGGAGGAAGATTACTTGTATACGAAGCAATGACCTCTACAAGATCATTAGTTCAGTACTGCTAAGTTCTTTTTGAAGATATTAAACTGAAAACTTCCTGATAAATCTGAGGCCACCCATACACCCAGTCTAGCAACAGTTTCAACTAAATAACATATCCATCGAATTTCCTATGCAATTTCAGCTGACTGGTAATATGAATGTTGTTAAGCAAAAATAATTACAGAATGAGCAGAATGTTAATGGAATACTTACAGTCATCCATCTGCAGCGCAATGCCACATCACAGACAGTCTTCTTTTTCAGTTGCACAGCAATTTTTGCATAGCAGACTATCTTTGACTGAGAGGTATATCTGTAGTGTATTTAAACACTATATATTATCCAATCACGCGCCAAAGAGAAAAGAAACATGATATAGATCAAATCTAAAGAAGTATTTCAGTGATTATGCAAACCACAATAGACACTTGAAAATTGCAATGAATAGGCAGCAAGAAAAATCGCTACACATGTGACTTATTGAAAAATTCAGCCAAACCTCAACTCTCAGAAACTTTCCGTGGAACATCTATCTGCTCAGATAAAAAATCCATGTCTGTGGTTCCACACTTGAATATCGGAATGAAGAGGCAGCAGAAAATTTGCTACAGATGTGACCTATTTAAAAATTCAGCCAAAACTCAACTCTCAGAAACTTTCCACAGAACATCTATCTGCTCAGATGAAAAATCCATATCTGCGGTTTTACATTCTAGACTAGTTTTGATAGAGAGACCAAGTCCACCATTTCAAGGAAAGTGAAGGAAATAATCCGTATTTACAACCAAATCCATGATTCTACTCATTCTTAAATGCCACACTGTACAAAAAAAATCGACGTAGCCTAGAAGGTGGGGGTTACATACAACCAAGGCAGAGTGGTTTATGAAGAAACTCATACAGGGTGATGCAACGACTTCTCCAAAAAGTTATAGCTAGAAGGAGAGACCCAATCAACCTTGATCACCTAGGATTTAGGAATCCTTGATCACCCATGATTCAAGAAACCTTACTTGGAGAATCCATTACGAAGTAGGTCCACTCTCATGTTCAACTGATGCAAGGTGATGCAACCACTTCTTTCAAAAGCTATAGCTAGTAGGAGATGCGCAATCAAATCCATTATCACTTACGATCAGGCCAAGAATCCATCCCAAACACTATTTCTTTTGGCCTTACTTCGATTTCTTCATGAAATAGGCTTACCCTCATGTTCAAGTGTTCATCAGAACAATGGTTTGCCAGCATAAAAATTTCGAGTAAACCAACAAAAATGGAGGTAGTATATTCTATAATTGTCTATTGTGGATAATATGCTGAAGAAATAATAATTATTATAATAATTAGCATGCCAATATGGGTCCTTTTGCATTATTTATTCCAAAATTGTTTTATCAAATGCTAAAATGGCATACTCAAATTGGGAAACCACTGTCATTTGTGAACAAACCAAGTCTAATTATGTTATGCCTGCACTTGGCAACATAGATACATGAGAACTGTTACACTGTCACATAAGAAATTGCATAGACATGAAAAATATAACTAGTGCAGAAGAGCATAGAAGCATTGCAGGTTCTTACAAAATCTGATAAAAAATTGTATTCAATACCAAGTTTTTGTTTGGGTAATGAAGATAATACACCTCTAGGTACAAAAGAAAAAAAGAAGTTCCCAACCATGATCTTGCTTGCAAGATAATTAATAAGCCATAATTTATAATATTATGTCAGCTGTTAACCAAAGGCTAAGAACATGTTTTGCCAGATTAACAGAGAATTATAATCTGCATAGTACCTTTTTTAAACAATAAAAGATTATATGACCATAAATATCTGATAAAATGGCATCAATCACAAGAAATGTCGTGAACTGTTAGATGTCAAACTGGCTCAGCACAATCAAAAGCAATAAAAGCAAGATAGTAACACAATCAAAACTGGCCCAACATTTAAGAGGTAAAAAAAGGTACTGACTGTTTATAGATGTGTGTCAAGTTCCAGTAGGGTAAAGCTCATGAGTCATGATAGATAAGAAAGGATAGGACCATAATGCTAAACAGCACAGAATACATAAAGCATCTAATCTGTATCAATCATCAAATTTGCCAGTTACAATAACTCCATTGTACTATGAAGTAAATAATCACTTCAGCGTTGATTATCAGAAATCAGAAAAACCAACTAAAATAAGCTTCTTTAAAGTACACTACATTCATTCTATGTCTCTCTGTGTGCTGTTTCAGAACAAGAAACCACAAGGATGAGCCAAAACAACAGAGAAAACTCTCCTTGAAAATCAAAATTAATTTTATTCAGCACCTAAAAAAAAATTAAATGATTAAGATGGCCCAAAATAAGAATCTCCCTATGTAAATACATAATCAATTTCTCATAAATCAAAAATTAAGCCCAAATAACAAAACCAACTCCACACCTTCAAGAACCCAAAATTTCCAACAGAATTCTCAACATTCAATGTTCAAAATATTCTAAATTACACTCACTTGGCAAGGCCTTCCTCCAAGATAGCTTGCTCTTCAGGAGCCCAGTCAGTGGAGATTTGCTTCTGGTACTTCAAAGTTGGCACACCATCATAATTCAGTTCAGGTACAGAATTCCCATTTCGCGAAATTGAACCAGGGACTTGGATAGACTCTTGTTCGTGCGCTTCACTTGAGGTAGCCATCAAAACACACAAATGCTCGATAAGCTGCAGGCCCACCACTAATTTAGGTGTTGAACAAACGAAAAACATGAAAATATAATCACCATTCAGGACCAACCGGTGTTGAATCGAAGGTCAATATGAAGCGAAGCGCAATCTAATCTGAAGTGAAATGCTGCAAATGCACGTAGCAACGGAATCGCCGAAGAGATGTTTGTGCTGTACAAATGGAACAAACTTTCTCGGCCTATGTATACGTGCTTGATGGGTTTGCGTGAAAAGCTTTTATCCTGGAAAGTGGAAAATTTCATTACCATTCCTTGAAAATTAATTAAAATTTAAATCAAAATCAATATTTAATTTTAATCATAAATAACATCTTTGCCTTTTTAGAAAACGAGAGAAATGAATGAAAAATTAGAAAAAATTAATTATATTCACACTCCAACTGATATTACATAATACATTTTAATTGCACTTAAAATCTTTAATCTTTTCTAATTTGTAGCACGTGTTCCTAACTTTTTTGATGCATTCTTGTCTTTAATCATTTATTAATTAGAACATCTCGTCCTTGATAACAATTTTCATCAAAAAAACTCGATTTGGAGAGCATAAAATGATTTATTTGACTATCGCCCTTTTTTTCAAAATAAAGAACATTAAAGTGAGAATTTTTTTCCCCTCATTTCAAGACACGCAAGGACAAAATATTAATGAAAACCTTTATCGAAGATGAGATATGTTAATTAATAGAAAGTTATATATAAAAATTCGATAAAATAAGATAACTTACTAAAAAATAGGGAAAAACAATATTCTTGTTAACATCACATCCTTCGTTACTTTTTATTAAAAGATCACATTATTTTCACATCATAATCTTATTTAACGTGGCACATTTTTTTTTACTTTTCTATTAAAAAATCTTACATTTAAAATTGAAAAGAAAGGAGTTTCCCCTTGGCAAACATCAAATTTGGATATCTACAGTCGAATAACAAGAAACATTTAGTTGTCTTCACCTTCTATCCATTGATTAAACGAAAAAAGATAAACTCGTTCATTCTATTTCTAATGAATTAAATGAGCAATTCAAGTTCTTAATTCAATATCGTAGAATAGAATTAAATTTCAATTTGGGAAAAGATAGATAGCATGAATCTAATTTTCGGTTTAAAGTAAAGTATTATGCCTTGAATGGACTAGTATTACTTCAACGACCAACGTTGATAGCGTTTCTTTTGTTCTCCTTCTAAAAGCTAAAAACATTATTATTAGAAAAACTTGAAATTATCATAAAATAAAACCGAATAAAGACAAAACCAAAAAACCCAAAAAAAAAATGGAAGCTACTATACACTAAGAAAGATGCTCAAAATATACACGTAATAAGCTCACACAATCTATCTAAAGCCCTCTAAATCAAACAAGTCTAGGCGCTCGGCAGAATCTCTCTACAACAGCAGCGAACCAGAACCAAAAACAAAAACAAAAAAAATGGGTACAAAGAAATCCAACAAACCCCTATGACAACCTGCATTATACAACAACATGATCATCAGAATATCCAACATATAATCATCTCAACTAACGAATGTGTTTTAGTTACGAATAATGTTTTGCATAGTAGCAGCTAATGCAGTAGTAATCCTATGTGACGGCTTCTTATTCGAGGTATTAATTTGCCATTGTAATTTTGTTGCCTCAAATAACAAATTGTAACATAGAATGATCGTTGTCGTCGCTGACTATGAATAGCATTGCTCTTCAGTTATATATCAACCATTCTTTTAAAAAAAAACCAAGTTTAAGGATGGAAGGAGACCAAATAACTTACGCACAACTTAGGAGCACGATCTAACTTTTGTTATGATTAACTAGCGACCAACCCGAATACACCAATATTTAATAGGAAGCACTAGGGAGAAAGTAGGTTAAATGAATAAAACTAATGTCCATAGACGGATAGTCCAACTGAAACACCAAGATTAACTTCACCGACTGGTAATAAGGACGCGGGGTCAATGATTTAGCAGTGTCCTACAAAAAATAACTGCATTTAGCTGCATTGATTTCATTCAGCCAAGTCATTTTCTTGTTTTAAAATTTAATACCTGTTTGTGATGAAATAAAAATAATGGATATGATAAAGGTATCAACAAATGCTGGCACATGTACCAAAACCAACAATGGAGCAAGGTTACCTGAAGTTTCTGATGTTGGTAATGCCGGCAAGGACATCTCTGCAAGTACAAGTCATCATCAGTGTATGGCCATTTAAACAAATTATCGAACGCATGAACAGTAATAAATGGTATTCTCAATCAATTACCAGGGGCACAAAGAGATAACGATGTGAAAGACAATGATGAGGGCCATGGAGCTGCAATATTGTCACTTAGATCACATGTAAAGCTCAAGCCTGATGAATTATCGAATACCATATCTGCAGGCAGGCTTCGTAGTAAACACCCTATATTTAGGTGTAAAGATTTATCAGTCTTTAGTGCAAATGTATTTCCAACAATCTACAAGAAGTACTACCTCTTAATCTACTTGAGCAAAAGCATCTTACTTTCACGTACAAAATCTCAGCATGGCAGTTGCAGATAAGTCTAGACCTAGGAGTGTTTGACAAATATCAGAACCACTCTAAGCAAGCACAAGCATGTCTCGATAAGCCGTATCTAGTTTGACAAACTATAAGCTCTACAGTTGGTCAAATTGGAAGCTAAAACCTGTTCAAATGTAGCCCAAGATGGAATCAATCTGAACTAAGTTTACAAAGTCAATTACTATGGACTAAATTCAATTTTTTTGTCATCAAGTTATAAAAGATTATTTACTTGCGTTGTATCATAATATATTATGCCCCTGCTTGAGCCCCATTTTTTGATAATGGATTTTGTAAAAATGAATTTTTTGGAGAATGTGCATGTTAAAAAGTAAGGAAAATTTTGTATTTACGTGTAAACTTATTTTACTGGAAGAATGTGTACTTGAATGGAGGGGCTCAATCAGAAGCTATATTTAAAGATACCAAATTAATTTTTATGGCTAGATAAAACAGGTTTATATTAGAACTTAATCACCTGCCTGACTATAGCCCTGAATATAGCCCTTGTTTGGTTATCATTATTTTCAAAATATATTTTTGTCTTTTCTTATTTTCAACCACACATTCTTCCATAAAATAATATTACACGCAAACCAAAAAACTTTTCCTTACTTTTTAATCACACATTCTTCATCAAAATACTATTCCAAAATGCATTTTGGACCCAAAAAAAAAAAAAAATGGGGCTCAAATAGGCTCTATAATGCACGTGGTTCAGACCAGGAGGAAACCAACAACTAGAAATGCCAAATACAGTCCTAATTTTGGTTATCGTCAATTGATCTTTTAACTTTGGAACCAGTAGAGACGGAAGCTGAAGGTGTACTTGGTAATTACTAACAAAAATATTTGCTCAGTATTCAATTTCCTTTTATATTCATGTTCAGGTTCTAGGAATCTAGTTTTGAACAGAGATGTGAAAAAAAAAAAAAAAAGATTCATGCAACTGACCACAAATTCAGTGAGAATAAGGCCCAAGTTTTTTGATGTAGTCAATCCCCATTAACGGGAGAGAATATAGGCCAGTGAAGGGCAGAAGAGCTAAAATGCAATCAATAAATCCACATTATCTCTCGACTCTCAGAAGTGATCGGTGTTTGAAAGCATACACTACACTCTGTCCAAAACTAAAAAGATTCACTTGAAATTGACAAAATATAACAAATGGCAGGATTTTGCATGAAATTTCTAACCAAAGCTCACATTTTACTTAATAAGCAGAATCCTGAAATAAACGCAGTAATGTCTAAGCCAGATGCTTAGACATAAGGCCAGACAACACGATAAGAAATGCTAGTAAAGCATACCTGGAACAGTTGAATACGGGCACAGAAACTAGACCTATTTTTAAAACTATGAGCTCTGACTAAACAAGAGTCATGTGACTGCAATTTTTTACTGACAAACTGAGACAGTTAAACAAATGGAAGTTCATTGACTACTGAGCTGTGACTAAATCGGCAATCAATTAGGCAATCAGATTTTTTCATAGACATCTTGAGGTCTCATCAAACAAGAACAATAAGCACACGGTATCAGGGTAATTGAAGTGTTACTGAAACTGTAGCAATTCGATTACCAAAGAAGAATGTCCCAAGCAGCTAAAACTATGTAAAACAATAAGCACGTGCAGACATCTTCAAGTCAAAGCAAGTGAAAAGTTGGAAAAAAAAATGAATGATTTGCAAGCAAATAGAAGGAATTATGCACTGCAAATAAACAATAAACTGCATTCCACAATAACGTAAACCTATATATAAAACACATAAAAAGGAACATTAAATCAAAGAGGACAAAGTGGAGAAGCGAGTACCTTCTTGTCCATATGCTGCTCCATCAGGAAATAGAGAGAGAGGAGAGAATACGAGATCAGAGAAACTTATAACTTCAAACAAAAGATTCCAGAATGAAATCATAATTCAAATACTCACCTTGGAGACTAAAATCTTTCAAGTCCACATCACAGAGCTTATAAACGTTAGTCATCACCCCAGCCTTTTGTAGCATGGACCCAAATACAGTAGCGCATATTATGGCTTGCCGATTTGTAATTAACATTTGCCTTCGTACCCTCGATATGTAAGTATTTAATGAACTACAGCATGAAGGAGTGGAAACAGAGACATTTCGGCATGTTTCAATTACTTCTGATGGTTGCCTTAAATCCAAAGGACAAACTGCAGCCCACAAGATGATCAATTAGAAGACAAAATAATATATCAATACATTACAAAACTAAGTAGCTCTGATATAGCACACAGAGAATGACACTCAGATTTCAATATCCACTGCAATTCTTCTTTAAGGATAGGTGATAAAGCCTATAGGGAAGGCAGCGGGATTCAAAACTGCAAGCAGATGCCACATACTTAACAAAGTTTATACCTAAAGGCTAAATGTTGTAGAACATCTAATCAGCTAGTCTTCATGCAGAGCCCATCAAAGCATATCCTAATGGCACTTAAACTATCGTTTTTGCTACAGGTAACTTTGATAAACTAGATAATTACTTGTTTAGGTCATTGCATATGCTTCACTTCTTGTGAAAATACGAGGAACCACATGGAGTTGATTATTTTATTCAATTTATATAATGAAGCATGAACTTCAGCATTGATTTGTTAACAGCATGCAAAAATAGAAACAGAATATTCTATATGAATGGTTGATACTACTAACAAAATAAGCAAGGCCTCATCAATTAAATTTAAAGCATAAATTAATACCATAATCATTCAAAAGAGGTTTCTAAATAAGAAATTCAAGGAAGAATATCAGTTTCATTGAAGATCGCCTTAAAATCAACATAACAAGAAACTTGTTTAGGAAATTCACATTCTTCTTTGAGTTCAAAGCAAATAAATACAATCCAATTTAAAACTCCTAAATCTCAACTTTACTTTCTAAAAGCGGTTTAAACACTATCCAATCATCCAACAACACTCAAAAGGCATCAGATACAAGCCATAGGATTTTTTTCCTTAAAACAAATGTAGAACAAGGAGTGAACTTTTTATTAGATCATTTGTTTTGATCACATTGAGATCCTTGCAAATCAAGAATAGAGCAGATCTACTGAATGTTCCCCCAGCAGCTCTGTCCCATGAGGCCAAAAATAAAGGCAAGGACATGGCTGCAGAATCAAAATGTTATGAATTCAAGATCTATAACAAGCCTATAGCATGTGGGTGGAAATATTAAAGCACACACCTTTGTTAACCTTGCAGGCAGACAATATTCGAAATGCTGTGTTAGCAGCATCATGAGGGAGTTTCTTTGAGATCCATGAATAAACCACACCTTTACAATCATTAAGCATGTCAACATGATTCGATTGTCCAATTATATTCTTATTGTCATTCAAAAATGACCGAGTTCCTGAGATCTTAAGTGCAGCCTCCATAATTGCAGGCTGACAAATTGGTCTGCAGCATTCTTTGAGAGGATCAACTTTACCGCAAGCCTCCAGTAATTTGCTCATGTTCACTGATTTCTCGAAAGTGGTTATGTCCTTCACAGGACAAGAACCACCAGTAAGATTTGAAGATTTAACAGAACAGATGGTTGGTATTGAGCTGTTTGCTCCTCTACTGGCAAGTATACTGACAATATCTTTAAAACAATCATCAGCAACTGCATTTTGTAAAACTAAATTATTGGAACTGGTGCTGTAAAATCCCTGGAATATGTGGAGCAAGCTACTAAATTGTGGGCAGCATATAACATTTCCTACTACTGCTGCCAAAGGTTGATTACAGTCAGATGCTGTTTTGTCCATGATACTCGAAATGGCAGAGAAATTTACAAGGCACCTTCCAGTCAGGATTGGATCATATGTAGTTGGAAAAGTCGGATACATAGGTGGGAAAGAATCCTCAGGAGAAGGAAGATGTGGAATTACAGCTGGTGATATTTCTATGGGTTCGAATATTCCACTTTTGGGTGGGCTAGCGAGCACAGATGTGGAAGAAATATGACTAGGCTCTGGGAGTTTCTGCAGAGCCAGCACATTCTGAAAGCTAGACAACCAGATGGCAAAAATTAGTGATTGATGGGAGAAAGAACCTGCAATACCATAAAATATTCCTTTAGAATCGGGACATACTTAATTGTTTTGATAGAGAACACTGCATGTTCGATTTTATCACATAAAACCTCAGAACATAGTGAGGCATTGATTTTACTGAAATTAAGGTGTTTAAGTTATATGTAATAGAACATAATCATTATAAGCAACTTTTACTTAAAGGACAGTAAGAAAAGCATCACTAATGAAATGCATTCATTGCATATTCAGGTGAATTACCACCATATATCCCTAGTATGGGTACAGATACAACTATGTTGAATGCATATTGAATTTAACCCCTCGTTGAGCTCAATTTTTTGAAAATAGATTTTGTAAGAAGTTCTGGGTTTACGTACAAATTATTTTTATTGGGAGAATTGGAGGTTGAAAATGAGTTAAGGGGAAAATGAGTTTAAAAAATTGGGGTTCAAATAGGGGCTTAAGATCAAGGAACCACTTCATCCAAGCAAATAAATGTCCAAGAATCCCCCAAGACTAGCAAGAGAAAGAGATGGAAAAGAAGGAATAAAATGGCATGAGCTCCTGTCATAGCCGCACTTTAATGAGCAAACTAGATGACACAAAAAAATGTAGTAATACCAACTAATTTTCATGGTCCCTACCCTAGCTCAAACTAAAATTCAAAGAGACAAAAGCAATTTTTTAATAAAGACAAAATAAATAAATAAATAAAATAAAATAACTTAACAGGATGCAAGCACACAATTTTACATAATCATTCTTAGTCTGCCAAAAATACCCAGAACACTACAAGGCCAACATAGTGAAATTTGAAAAAGGTAACTTACCCTTAACTCGGGTGCCAGTCTTTACACAATCCATAACCCCTACTAACCATCTGGCACCATGGAGACTCAGAATAGAACACCTGGGTAATTACAAACTATCCATGGATGCTTGTCATAGCATATTGAATACCTATATAACAGGCAAAACATTACGATAAATTTAGACGGCAACAAGAAAAGCCATAAATGTATGCAGATAATCTGAAGCACCAGTTTATACTTCAGCAAATTGTAATGTATCTGATTTGCAAACCCACATAATACATTATACAAACTGTTCTAAAATCGTAATCCCAATAAATGCTTCATATTAAAATTTCCTATTGAATTATTCAGTAGAAAAAGGTCATTTTTGCATCATATTGCATTGTCAAGATCAAAAATTATATCAAAAAATTCTTGAACACTTTTGGATTTTCAATTTCGTGATGGGAAATTTTACTTCCTGAAACACTGGCAGAAATCATGATATTAACACTATTTTGCTTCCTTGTGCTTATCCTTCCTTCTTCATTCATAATATTGAAAAAAATAAATTAATAAAATAAAATAAAATCAATAAAATCAATCTTTTCCTGCCTAGAACACTATGAACCAAAGCAACGAATTTCAAAATAGGTCACTTACGCTTAACTTGAGTACCGTTCTTTACACAATCCATAAAACCCTACTAACAATTTAGCAACATAGAGACTCGGAGTACAACTACTGGGTTAATTGACAAAAATCTCAGGACTTAGGTCAAATTGGCATATCAAATACCTATAGAACAGATCGAATCATTAAATTTAAAATACAACAGATTGGCCATAGAAAATTGCAGATAGTCAGCAACACAAGTTTAAATTGTAAGAAATTGTACTGGAACTCCCAGAAAACCCAATAAATGCATCTTGTTGTGTGAAATCCAATTGAATCTTGTTTTTCAGTGACAGGAAAATGTCTCGTTTGCAAGTCTTATCTCATTGTCAACAATTAAAAATAAATAAATTAAAATTTCTTGAACTTCTCGGAGTTTCAACTACCTTGATTGTTATTCAATTCCTTCTTCCTCAAATAATTTCAGAAATCATGGAATCGGAAATACTATTTCCCTTCATCCTACGTTCCTCACTTTTTTCTTAATAATTTTTTTGAAAAATCTCCATTTCATCCTTCATTTTTAGTTATAAGCAGCTCATAAAAAAGAATTTAAAAAATTATAGATATCTATTCATTAAATCCTAATAAAAAAAGGGAGAGAGAACTGTATTTTCTCTTCTTTACTCATTATTCCAGAAATATATACTTCAAATGTAATATTACAAATGTCATACAGCTAAACTCCTCAAGATCCAATCGTAGGACAACGAGAAAATTAAAAGCTCGGCTAACAAAATCAATGCATAAACATTTAACAACAGACATCTATAACAGATAAAGGATGGATTGCTATAATACCTGGGTAGAAGAAACTCATTTTCCCATTGACAGACGTTCAGAAAGGCACTCCAGATTCTCAATTACTCTTTTTAGTGGGAGAATAGTGCGGGAAGAGAACTAGAGATCAACCTGCTCCTTTTACTTTAGGCGCAGAATGAGCTAATCAGCGAACTGAATGGACTTTGAAACTTCACAAGATCAATAATTCTCAAAAAATCAAGTTCAGCTTTCATAAATGAACTTCTATGATAATGCATGTAGATCTGTGTGATTTGGAAAGGGTAAAAACCCTAGGAGGAAGAGTTTGGGAAAGTTTAAGGTGATAAAGTAGGAGCGACTGGAGAATTCGCTGTCATCTTTGCCGGGTGGCTTTATTTGGAGCATGTTTGGCTAAAGTAAAAGTTATTTTTGTGTAATTATTTATTTATTTAATCCTAATATATTTGGATGTATTACTACTTTGAGTCATTTTTTAATAAGGAAAATTGTAGCTGCGGTCCCAAATCTTTTATTTTATTGTAGATTATACACAAATCTTTAATTTTTACGATTGAAGTCTCAAACATTTATATGTAATTGCAACGTCAGTCTCAAACCTTGAATTCCATACAAAAAATCGTCAGTCAACATTGTTGCAGTAATTTTGACTCCGAAAAATTGATGCACCGATTCCCAAACCTTTAATTTTGTTGCAAATTACACCTAAACCTTTATTTTTTACGGGCGAAATCTCTAACATTTACATATAATTACAACGTTGGTCCATTTCATGCATTACATCCATAAAACCGCCAGTTAACGTTGAAACAAAATTTTGATTCAAATGACAACTTAATTGATGGGTAAAATTGTCAAAACAAGTTATCCAAAAAATATTTGTTTCTTCAAATTCTTCAATCATTTCACAGCCATCACATTCTCATTATCGATAACTATCCGATCAGTTAACAATCTGATCCGATTTGTTATAATAATCGAATCACTAAATTATTTTTATGGCATGTTATTTATCACTAAAATAAATAAATAAATAAATTACATGAGAAAATTGCTACAATTTTTCATATTTTTATGGCTTGTTATTTGTCACTCAAATAAATACATGAGAAAATAAAAAAGTTTAAAATAAAAAAGTCATCAAATTCAAAACATAATAAAAAAGTTTAAAATAAAAAAGTCAATCCGTATGTATACGATATT